>JAQQZR010001551.1:0-11018 GCA_030068235.1 Notoglanidium macrostoma
TCATGTAGATAATATCACTAGGACAGCCTTCTTTCATCTCAGAAATATTGCTAAGATAAGAAATATGATGTCACTGTATGACGCAGAAAAACTTGTTCATGCTTTTGTTATGTCTAGGTTAGATTATTGTAATGCCTTACTGTCTGGATGTTCCCCTAGGGTTAGGGGGTTTAACCCCCTAGGTGGATAAACTAGCTACAATTAGTCAAAAATGCAACAGCAAGGATCCTTTCTAGATGAAGAAAATATGTGCACATCACCCCTATCTTATCTACACTGCACTGGCTCCCAATCAAATTTCGCACAATTCAATTCACTTCAGTTTTATTTGTATAGCGCTTTTAACAACAGACGTTGTCACAAGGCAGCTTCATAAAAGTATATAAATTCTGAATATAAACTTATGAATCTATACATTTATCTATGTATATCCCTAATGAGCAAGCCTGTGGCGACGGCGGCAAGGAAGAACTCCCTGAGATGGCAGAAGGAAGAAACTTTGAGACTCAAAAGGGATCCCATACTCATTTGGATCACACTGTATAGTTCAATTACACCTAATACACTTAATACTAGGGTAAGGTTTAAAGTGCAAGACTGTTCATGGTGATTCGTTTCGAGACCTATGCCATTGTAGCAGAACCGCTCATGTCAACAGCAGTCCAACAGCATCATCACAGTTCTAGGAGTATGTTGAGGCAGTTTATATGGTGCCATATTTAACAGAAACAAGTGGTAAACAATTTATACAACTTTTGTGAAGCTGCTTTGTGACAATGTCTGTTGTTAAAAGCGCTATACAAATAAAATTGAATAGCATGGCATTTGTGTTTGAAATCTCACACTGATGCAGGCTACATATCATGACCCACTCCTTGCTATACACACTGTGCGCCTTGAAGATTCCGCCAAGCATGCAGCGTTTCCTCCATCTCCGTCACTCTCAAAGTGTGCACTTCCGCATGTTAACGGAGACCACAGTTCCACATCTCATTCACAGACTGATTAGCCGTGCTTCAAAAGGACGCTCATATGCGGAGCCTTTCTACCCATGTTTTGTACTCGATTCTTTCTGTTTGTAATTACTGTTTGTAGACTATCTTTGATACTCTGCCCAGTGTGTTTAAATAAACACCATACTGCTTTTATCTCTGTCTCCTCATCCTACACTGGTGTACAGCTATGCCTAGGCGGAACGAACGCCGTGACACTACACATATTAATCATTGTGTGCTTACTGACGCTTGTAACCAGAAAAGTGTATAAAAGATATCAGATGTTCTGTGGACTGGTGGCAGAGCCTGTGAGGTTAATCCTAGGCTACACATAAAGTATTGTTGGCTATCTAGTTACCATCACCTGTAGTCCTGAGTCTCCTCAGCTACACAAAAGTCAAAAGTTTTTCAGGTGTGTTTCCTAGTGTCATGTCAACTCTGTAATCGGAATCAAACTCCATTATCCAGAATGCATTGCAACCTACAAATGTGGCCATCATGGAGTGCATTCCCAGCCAGTATACTCACTATCACGTTCAAGTGCTCTTGTTCATTGACTGCACACACCTCGATACACACACAATATAGAGCACATGCAGTCACTAGACACCGAGTGTCGCTCAGAGTTATTTATTGCTTGATGAACCGAGCCCTGGTTATCTTGTATTCTTACCTGGTTCTTGATCTTGTTTCTGTGCTCTGGTTTTCAGATTCTGTTTTTTGTCTTTTAAATCTAACTTTAAGTTGGGTTCTGTTTCTTGTCTTTAAGTTTGACTTAACATTGTCTCATGTTTTTAGAATTGTTTACTGCATCTATATCAGCGACCTGACACCTGGACTTGTCTGTGTAACCGGTGTGGAAGTTATACCTATAAAATCCCACGGCTAACCCCGTGTTCTCATTTACTCTGCGTTGTGTTTTTAATTGTTTATACTCATTTTGTGGTGAATGCGCTAAAGAAGGAAAAGAGGAGCCCAGCCTTTGCAATTCACCATCGGACGCAGTCCACTTTATTGTCCACACTCTGCTCTGCTCTCATGAAGTAACCAGCCGAGAGAGCTGCTCTCAGGGAATAACCTTCGGAGAGAGAGCACAAAAGAGTACACACTACACACAAAACAATAACCAGAACATTAACAAAATACACAACAGTATAAAACAAAATACTTTAAAAGTAATTAAATATAAAATACAAAAGCCTTAGCACACACCAACTCTCACCTGCTCTCAGGGAATAACCAGCCGAGAGAGGGAGAGAGGCGGGGATTACAGGCTTTTGTATGGAACCCAGGGGGATTATGGGTTGCCATAACAAAATAAAAGACTACATAATCAAATAAAAGTAACCACAAACATTTAACTGAAATGAAACAGAATTTTGTGTAATTATACACACATTTACCCTGTTGCATCTGCTTTCAATTGAATATCACAAAGTGTTAATCTGTAAAATCTTTTGAAACTGCCACCAGGGGGGTGAATTCTGACTTTTAGGTGACATCATTAGTGAAGCAGTGCAGCATTAAAGACAAAAAGAGTCTGTAGTACTCCTTTTGAAAACAACAATTAATGCAAATTTTATAAATTTTGTTTGTAAAATAAAAGACAGAGTCAAAACTGCATCAAAGTCTGTAGATGAGCAATAATAATTTAATCAATAATATTTTTTATTGATTTTTATGAACAAACTTAGTACTGTGTAAATAGAGTGATCTCTGCACTGTTTAAGTCCTTTCAGCACTGCCATACATGTATCTTGCACCTTGGGTCCAGGAGAAACTTAATTTAATCTCACTATGTGCTGCACACCGTATATGGTTGTAATGATAATAAAGTTCTTGAATTTGATCTTGAATTGAATTGATTGAGGAATACAATTAATGTTAGGAGGATATTTTAGACAGATTACATATATCAGGAATACAAATACAACCTTCTTCAGTTCTACATTTTTATTTATCAGGGCCTAAATAACAATTGTGTGGTCCTCATCAACTTCCATAAACTAACAAATTACCACAGGAGACCACAAATATATACAACAGATTTTAAAATGTAATTTTTCCCAAAAAAGTAAACCATCATTCAGAAATGAGTTGAGAAAAAAATAAGTACATCCTTACCACTTCCACAGTCATTAAGAGAATTATTAGCAGCCATCTGTTACTTATAAAACGCACAAGGTTAGTTCATCATCAAGAAGTGTGACTACCTCTATAAAAGTAGACCTTTTGGCAATTTCATGTTTTGGAGCACTCATTTGTGTGCTCACATCATGCAAAAAAGAAAGGACATCAGCCATGACCTCAGAGAAACTATTGTTGCTGCTCATTAAAGCCATCTCCAAATTATTTGAAATTCACAATTCGGCAGTGAGAAGGATTGTTTACAAATGCAGAGGCTTCAAGACAGATATAAATCTGCTCAAGAGTCAGCATCCCAGCAAATTCAGTCCAAGCACAGACCATTTAATACTAAGAGATATAAAGAAAAAGCCAAGCACTATATTACTTGATGTACAGGCCTCTGTAAGCACATTAAATGTTTATATTCTTGATGGCATTATCAGAAAAACACTGAATAAGTATGGTTTTCCTGGAAGGCTGTCTAGGAAAAAGAATTGCATTTGCAAAATTGCATCTGAACAAATCACAAAAGTTCTGGAACAATATCCTTTGGACTAATGAGTCCAAGGTGGAGATGTTTGGTCATCATGCACAGTGCCATTGTTGGAAAAAAACTAGCATATCACCACAAACACCTCATACTAATTGTGAAGCATGGTAGTGGAGGGCGGATGATCTGAGCTTGTTTTTCAGCCACAGGACATTGGAAGCTTGCAGTCATGGATATAACAATAAACTCCACTTTATACCAATATATCTTTGAGACAAATGTGAGGCAGTCTGCTGAGCAGCTTGGATGAACTTGGGTCATGCAACAACACAATGATCCCAAACACACCAGAAAATCAACATCTGAAAGGCTAAAGAAGAAAAAATGGCTGACTGGCTAAAAAACAAAAGGTGCTAGAATGGCCAAGGCAAAGTCCCCATTGAGAATCTGTGGTGGGATCTTAAGAGATTTGCATAGATAAATGTCCTCAAGCATCTGTGAACTAAAGCAATGTTTTAAAGAAGAGTGGGCAAACATTCCTCCAAAATTGAGAGACTGATAAACCCTTACAATTTATAATTACTTGGAATCGTAAATGTAAAACTCAATATACAAGAGTAAATTATGTATTTATGCCAGATGTGTCATCTGTAAAACATCAAAGCTAACTCAGTTTTTTTTCACTGTCCTAAAGCTTTAAAGAGCTTGTGTCTGCAACTTGTCTTCAGCCACTGAAAATGAACACATTCTGTGAGACAATCAATGAAAATTCTCTGGACAGAAATTCATTAATGTAACCTAATCCTGAGGTTACACAAATAATCCTGACTGACAAATTGCATGGACATGGAGGATTATACCAAATTACAATTCTCACATAATGAACCTAATTGTAAGGAACAGTGTGTAGTATAGAGAATGCAGATAGGACCTGGACAGGAAACCACGACCAAATATGGAGAGTGGAACCAAAAAGAGGATACAAGATACAATGTTACACTGAGAATAAAACTCACTCTTCATCCTGTAATGCTAATCTCACTCACTCACTCACTCACACACACACACACACACACACACACATAGATACACCCAATTGCCTTTATGTTTAGTACATAATATGTCCTGTTTCTCTCTCCCTCTCCCTCTTTCTCTCACTTTCTTTTTCTTCTCCTCCTCACCAATGTGTTCTCTTCATCCTCTCCTGTTATTGTATCTGCACAGATCGATTTCTATCATAATTGCTGTTGGGATGGGACTTAATTGTACACTGGACAAATCAAACCTCATATCCCAGAGTGCAGGGACAGATAATGTCCTGTTACACATCTGAGTTTATTTAGTGGATGTGTATTAATAGACAGCACTCTGTGCATGTGTTTGTCTGTGTTAAACTACAGATAAGTTGCAGATTGTAAAGCTCTAATTAATGAATGACAAACACCAGTTTTCTCATCCACTGCAGAGAGTCAGAGATTAAACAACAGGAATAATTCAGCTGTATTCGCTTTCACTCCAGCAGAATTAAAGTCAGACAGACAGACAAACTGGCAGAAAGTCAAATAGACAGTCAAAGAACGGACATACTGACAGATATGTCATGGGTGAGACAGCCTCAGAGACCAACAGAAGGACTGTGTCCATGGAGTAGTAGAGGAGTTTATTATTCCATTCACTGGACCTGAATAAACCTTTTTTTATTAAATTAAAATAAATATATATATTTTTTTAAATTTTACAATAAAATCAGAAACCGGTGGAAATTTATGAAGTGATCATGATATTAAAAGTGTATTATAGTGAGTGTTTCACACTTCAAACTTAAACAATTTATACAGTACGAGTTCATAAAAACAAAAGAATAGTCTACTGAAATTAAAAAAAAAAAGCCTAGAGAGTGAGCGGAGTCTTTGCATGATGCACTCTACACACTTTTTGATAAACTCTACACACTGTAAACACTATACAACAAACTTTACAAGCTACACAATAAACTCTACACACATTATAATAAACTCTACACACTCCACAATACAAACTCTACAATAAACTCTACACACACTACAATAAACATTACACACCTTATGATAAATTCTACACACTAAGGTGCGGGAGGAGGAATTAAATTTAAACTCTTGACCTAGTGTGAAGTAAGAAATGAAGAACACATCACACTGATGTGTCTGAGTGAAGAGAATTCTCAGGACTCCTGACCCACTTTATTGCTCTAAATATTTAATAAAGGAAAGTTTATTAAACTGTCAGAATCATCAGTGCTGGGGTTACTCTCTCTCTCTCTCTCTCTCTCTCTCTCACACACACACACACACACACACACACACACACACACACACACACACACACACACTTGATTCAGTTTTATTTCAATGGAGTGATCCTGAGTAAATGTGAGTGAATTAAAAATCATCTTTATTCTTGACTCTCTCTCATACGTCTGCTTTATCACTTGTCAGATTGTTTCTGAAACCTCTGATCTTGTGAAATAGTTCAGAACAGTCGGTGGAGTTTAGATATCTGCACATGGTGTTTGTGTAAGTGTTGGATTGGATTGGCAGTTTATGTGAGGAGTCTCCACGTACTTCATTCTTTGGGCTCATGCACAGTGTGATTGATAACACTATCACATGCACTTTTTAATTCATTGGAGAATATTAGGGTTAATAACAGGTTTGCTTCTCACCAACAAATTCCTCTTGCAATGTCAGCTGCTTTTGTAAAAATCTTCTTGTGCATGGAGCATGATTTACTGAAAATCATTGCACTTCATAATTAATAAATCTGTACAGCATGTGAGAGAGCCGCGTGTGACTGCACCCAAAATAATCATAAACGTAAGACCTATCTCCATCATGCTAAGTGAGAGTGCTTTTCTTTAACATGAAAAGTTGCATTAACAGTACCACTCTTGGAAGCAGAACGAAAGCGCAGCATGAGCTCAGACCTGCGGGGGAGTGGGGAGTGGGGAGGGGGTACAATCGCTCCCGGGTGCAGTACGAGGCAACCAAGCCTACTGTGAGTGGCAGAGGGCACTGAACTTTACACACTGATACATTAAATTCTGTGTGCCATTTATCACTATTCCTGTGTTTAAACAGTTGTGTGTGTGCATGTGTGTGTTCACATCACTTTTAAACCACTGAAATATCACCAGGAGGCAGAAATCAGCATTTTAACAAATGTTTCATTCGTGTATTATTTCAATTAGTTTTTATTTGTTCAGCTTATATTATTTCTATTTTAAAGTTCTTATAAATCCATGTAAATATTTTCAATAGTGAGACTGAGAGAGCGAGAGAGACAGAGCACTTGTCCGCCTGTCGTCTCCATTAGTCTTAATAAACATGATGCTGCAAATTAAAGCTTCCATCTGCTGGAGGTCATGTGTCCATTTGTTATTTCACCCCAACACACTCTTTAACTTAGTCCATCACACACTCTCTCTCTCTCTCTCTCACACACACACACACACAATGTTTACAGTTGACAAAAACCTCGGCTGAGAGTTTCTGCTCATAAATATGCTAAAGGACTGGTGCTGGAACACACACACACAAACACACACACACTGGAATGGCATATCAGCAAAGTACGCAGATGTGTGCTGTCAAAATATAAATCACCAATCACATGAACACAAATTACAGAAAGAGAAAAGAGCTATACAAGAGTCAGAGTCAGAGTCAGAGTCAGGCCTCTACAAACAAACACACAAACATGTGCACCCACCCACACAAGCACACACTGAAATGGAAAATCAGTTAAAAGTGAAAAAAGTCCACACTGCTGAAAAGTGCGCAGATTTACACCACACTAAACTGGTGGCTATAGACTATTTTTACTTGTTAGCTACATTAGCATTGTCGCTCCAGTGCAGCACTAGAGAAGTAAAGTAGATGAGAGTGTGTGAATCTGTGTGTGTATATAAGTGTGTGTGTTTAGTGTGAGTCTGGTGTAATGGCACTAAAGGGTTTGTTATTTTTAGCCATAGTGGTGATAATTAGTCGAGCAGAATTGTATGGAAGCAGAATTATAGCTAGCGCTTCTCTATTAGCACACGTTTAGGGCAGGAAACTCACAGTGGCCTATACACATTACACACCTGTCTCACTCTCTACCTGCCTCACTCTGTCTGATGTCTCTTTGCCTGCACTATAGGATCTAACTTTATATCCTGATTTCTGTAAAGCTGCTTTCTGGGAATATCCATTATTATAAAAGCTTTATAAATAAAACTCAATTAATTTTTGTTCATAAGCAATTAAAATGCTTCACACACACACACACACACACACACACACACACACACACACACACACACACACACACACACACAGACAGACAGACAGACAGACATACATACATATGCACACATACACGCTGAATTAAGAATTGAGATCATGGCTGTCTCTCATATCAGACACAAACCAGTGCTAATCCCTTACAATCACTTCAAAATGTTGTGTGGGTGTGTGTGACAGATAGCAAGAGTGAGTGAGTGCTCTGAGCGAAATGGATTTGCTCTTCACAGCCAAACAGCTTTACTAAACACTAAAGTAAACACACAGTTTCCTGATTGGGTCATGTCCACATATCAGACTCCATCCACTTCATGTCCCCATTTCAATAATTCTTGTTCATGCCTGTGTCTAGTTTCAATTGTAATATTGGTGTGTGTGTGTGTGTGGTGGTGGGCACTTCTTTTTTTGGTAGAATTCCTGGTAGAGTCACAGCAGTGTCCCATAGTTCCAAGAACCCTAGATCCCTATTTCCTAGATCCCTATTTCCTAGATCCCTTGTATTACTTCTGCTCTTTGTAAATAAACAGAACACTCTACTTGTTGGTCTCACATCAGACAAATGGACAATCAGATTAATTATAATCTGTTTCTCAGATTAGATTGTTCTCTAGTCAAATCAGTTCTCAGAACAGACAGTTTCAGAGTCTCTAATCAGAAACAGATAGCTTTTCATTTGTTCTGATCAGACAAACTTTTGTGATTCAGAGATCTAACTTATTTGATCAGACTGGATATTCTTTAGAGAAATCAAAAAAGTTATAAAGGATGTGACAAAGAGGACATGATAAAAAAAAAAATACTCAACAGAGGGAACATGACAGAGGGTATGTTTTAGGATGTAGCAGATGTGTGGCACCAAAATCTAAATCAGACTAGAATGTAAATAAAGCACTTTGTTTGCTTTAAAGCTGACATACCAGACTGTCTGATCATGTTTCTGTTTAGTTTCCTCCTCACTGCTGTGAGTGGATTCTATCTCACACACACAGAGAAAGAAAATGGAAAGACAACAGAAGAGCAATGCTTGAGTGTTTATTTACTGTAATACTCCAAATATTCAGCAGAACATAACAGGAAGTAAAGGGAAGAATCTTAGAGACAGACCCTGACTCAGTATCTAACCTCTGTGTGTGTGTGTTAAATCCCTCATTACCCCACTCTCTTGGCTATATGTGAAGATGTATGAGTGTTACTCCATGCTGCTGTGTTCCTCACTGATCAGTGTGGTCACTTTAATGCACAACTTGTTCTCTTCTCTCTGTCCTCTGTCCGAACATTTTAGTAGCTCATTCGGAGGGAAATAGCTCCATTAAATATATTATTCTCCTCCACACACATATACACACACTACATTTGTGAGCTCAGTGGAGGGCAGTGTGCACTCACCAGGGTGTTTTAATGAGCTAAAGTGTGTGTGTTACAGGAGGATACAAAGCTGATGTCCATGAGCAGGAGCTGGTTTGAGAATGGTCATCTCAGTAAATCTTGTGCACAAAGATTTGACAAACAAATCAACTTTAAATTTTGGCTTAAATGCTTAACTAAAACTTTTTTTATTTTTTATTTATATTGTCCTTCACTTCAATGGACCTTTAACACATTGATATAACATTTTATGAAGTGCACAGTTGTGAGCAAGGTGTCTTCTCTTAAGCTAAATAAAATGTAAGTAATATCTCTGCACAGTGGCAGCGGGAATTCCGTTGAGACCAGTGCTGTGTGAAAGATTATTTTGGGAGCCACAGGTTGCACATCATTTTCCTATCCCACTCAGCTAGTTCAAAGTCTGATCAGCAGCACATGACATCTCAAAGAGATTTATCCAGACTTGTTTTAGGACTATACTGAGTTGAACATGGTGGTTTGTGTTGTGGACATCACATCCTCCATCCATCATTAAACTCTAATGAGTTTCCACAGCATGCTTTCAATTCATCAACAATTTCAGCTGAGCTGCTAGCTCATCTATAGGATATACAGACTTATTATTTAGCACATTTATTGTACAGTGTAGCATAAAAAAAAATCATTGAAGCTGAAGATGTAATGTGTGTATGCATGCATGTGGCTGTTAACTGAAGTACAGTTAGGCACATTCTTTACTGCAGAAATAAACTATCCTAAAAATAGCAACATCCTGAAACAGTTTCTGTTTTTACTGTGGGAAAACTACTCAAGTACTTTTTTTGAATTACTGGTTAATTTGGAAAAATAGTATTCAAGCAACCCCCAATATACTCGGCTGCTGTAAATTTCCTTCCCATCGATAATGAGCCTTTTCAGCAGTGTTGTGGGAATTATAGTAAAGCTTTAATCTTCACATTGAACCCCCCCAGTTCACACTGATAACACTGCTAATGCTAGTTTAGCACACAGCACACAAGGACTGGTATTTTCCTGTATTCAATGCTTTTTCTTGTGTCATGTTTAGGGAGGAGACGTCACACAGGAATTATGTATAGCAGCAGTCTGATAACCAGCATAACTGGAATATAATTAGTAAATATTAATTGATATAGTCAAATCAGCGATAATTAGAGATACGTGTTTGGTGCACTGGGCTTTACTGACAGATAATGGTTTAGAGTAGACCCCTTTTGGTTTAGTGAAGGGTGTAGTATAGGGCTTTTAACAATAGACATTTTAACATTGTAGCTTTACAGAACCATATAAAGCAAGAGTGGCAAGGAACAACTCAATGAGACACAAGAGGAACCCTCATTGAGAGGAACCAGACCTCAAAAGGGAACCCAGGCTCATCGTGGTAACACCGGATAGTGTGATTTATAAATCATTTCCTTTCTATAACTGTATACTATATATCCAAAACATGTCAGCGTTTAATGGAGACTTGTCTGGATTTATTGAAAAAATTAATGTCAGTTTTCAGTTTTTAACTAAGCACATTAAAATGAACACAAATTAAAACGACTGATTTGCTCGAGTAACATGTGAAATGACTCCATCATCCCAATAAGTATCTAACCCTGTGTGTGTGTGTTTGTGTGTTTGTGTGTGTGTGTGTGTGTGTGAGTGTGTGTGAGAGAGAGAGAGAGAGAGAGAGAGAGAGAGAGAGAGAGAGAGAGA
>JAQQZR010001552.1:0-11018 GCA_030068235.1 Notoglanidium macrostoma
TGCCTGGACATGCCCAGGCTGCACAAACCGTTGTTGATAAGTCACTTACGGGAGCGAAAATGTTTGGATACAAATAAGAAAAAATCATGACAAAACTGAAGATTTCTCTGAAACGGTATGGGATGGGTAAATTTTGATGTGATATTCGTCATCAGCACCAAAAATCTATAAGAAACCCCCAACAGTGTTCAAGAAGCAAAAACTTTGTTGTGCAGTGCAATCTAGCTCATATTCTCAGAGAGAAATGCTTGGCCAGGAGGAGTCTCAGGTTTTGCCAAGTCCGCAGCTTCATAATGACAAGTGGATGACAGCCTGCTAGAAATGGCAGTAGTCGAGTCAATACATAATAATAATAATTAAAAAAAAGTGTTCCCAAATATTTTAGCACTGGAAAAGAATCATTTTCAGATATCTCTCATACTTTGATCAGAATGCCCATTTTTAAAAATATAGAGCAAAGTATTCTCTGTAGTATATTAATCCTATTGTATATTATTTCTGTATACCATTTGAATATTTGTAACTAGAATGAAGCCTGAAGATGCATGTGCAATTTTCAAAGGAGATATAATGTTTTCTCAGTAATTCAGTAGCATAGTCAGTTTTGTAAAACATGATATTCTAAGTCTAGACTGTTCACTAAAATAGAAAAATGCTGTTTTTAGTTGATTCATAGCTAAGGTAGTAAATGGATAAATTCAAAAAACAAGTTGTTTTTCATCTTTTGATATGGATTAAATTGATTATGAATTTATGAAAGAGCATTGCATTTGTAGTTCATGATGTTATTCTAGCTAATACAGAACCATTTAATATCATTACACATGTTCTGCTCAGAGGTATGGTATATCTAGTTATTGATCAGTCCTTTTGTTATAATAACAAAAGTTTTCTCAATGCTTAGAGTGACCTACATCAAATGCAAAGGTACCTGCAGGGTCTAAGCAGTTTTGGTAATATTATTCCATTGGCCACTTCTTGCCAGTATACATAGAACAAAAAATGCAAAAATTACAGTTTGTCAGATTGATTCGGCCCACCAAATATTTGTTTCATCAGACTTTTGGTTCCTGAGAAATAATCATTTCAGCATAACTCCACCACTTCTCATTGTTTATGCCCTAAAGTTTTCATGTCGTTACAGGATCTTTTCCCATAGATGGATTTCAGGTTTTGTGTAATTTCTCATAGGTGTTCATGAAATACAGCTGTTTGAGTAAACCAGCTAATTCTCTGCTTGGATTTATTGACATGTGGCAACCATACTGTTCATCAGTTGGCATTTTTGGTAATTAGTTTCACACAAGTATTTTGACATCAAATTTGTAATAATGTGACAAAAGTCCTAGGACTAGTTTGCAAAGGTATATTTTGTAGATTATACAAATGATTGTAAATTGGAATAGTGGCTAAATGGTTCCAGTGGCAAATTAATATGGTTTTTTATAAGGAATTAGCATAAACAAGACATTTTACTGTGCCTCAAATTTTTCGAGACATGTGCTTATGCATGCAAAAACACGAGTAGCACCCCAAGTGGCCAATTATAATGAGATGGCATCAGAGAGTAGTGTGGCGCTACCAGAACCTAGCATTCTAGTTTTGTGATAATAGCTTATTGGTAACCATGTCAAATGCCTGAAATTTGATTGACTTATGGTGGCCATGTTATTCAAGTAATTAAAGATTTTCAAGTATTGAAGTCATCATCAAAAATGTACTTGGAAATAAACACGAAGATGCATCATTCTAAATTTCAGCTCAATCAGACTAACGGTTCCAGCTATTTGACCATAGATCTGCTCTGTTGCTATGATCATGCCCCAAGCTTTCCTATGACTTCAGAATGTTGTCCTGTATGTTAGGGATGTGACAACTATTAACAAAATTGATAAAAATCAATGATAAAAATAGTTGGCAATAGGCATTTAACGATTCCGCTAACGATTCAATTAGATTCACAACATTAGGTTCATTATTTGATTTTTCCACAATATTTTTGAAAAAGAAAAGGGAAAATCAAAAGAATATTTTATTACAAAAAGCAACATTTTATTTTCCTGTTCATCAACTTTATTTATTAACTTTATTAAAAGTGGTCCTTGAGTTAAATTTAAAAAATATATATATTTGTATTTTATTTTATTAAAAACCAATAATTATTTGCAAACATTTGTAAAGGTTGGAGTAAACTATAATAGACTTTTAATTAAAACATAAAAAAAAAAAAAGTTGACAGGAAGTGAACAGAATCTAAAAAAAGAAACCCCAACTACCTCAATTTAATGAGTAAAGAGACCTCAGATTTCATGCTCAATCTTTCTGTAAATGAGTAAAAAAACTCTTCCCCATTTTAGACCTGCTTTTTATGTGTTTTTGCAGCAATAGAGCTGTGCTACTTCCACCTACATTGATCTTGTGCTGTCTAAACCACAGTTACAGCTAGGAGAAAACTTATAGATGAATTGTGATTCATTTTTATTTCCAATTTGAAAAGATTTGCATCATAATGAATCTGTATCACTATTTATCAATGCACAATATATCGTTACATGCCTAGTTGGCAACAACCTTTATTATGGATTAGTTGAACCGTGTTATGAAACATTCTGTGGTAAATCACTTCATAAAAACTCATTTGCCTGAAATGGTGGAGCATAGAGAAAACGGCACTACAGTATGGAAACTTTTTACAATACAGTACCTTGCTAGACTCATGACATAAGTTATGTTTTAAAGTCAGTAATATCATTGGTTTGTGGGAATGTGAAGTTCCTGTTTGAACGAGCCATACTAACCACCTTGTGCTGGGTTTTTTTGACCCTATCTGGTTTTCTAGCTGTATTGCACATTTGTGAACATATGTCAGTCCTAGTCTGCGAAAATATTATTTAGCACTACTTTGGTCAAATAATGAGTGGTTTATATAACGACTTGATGGGTTGAATAAGAACATGGTCTTAAATGAATGATTTGTCTAGGAGTTGAATGTTTTCTCACTTCGAAACATGACTCCTGTCATGTGGTTTTGTGCAGCGAACAGCAAAACTGTTTAATTTGTTGGCTTTTAAGAAGTTAAACTATTTTTCTGACCCAGTAGCACTGATAAATGATTGTATATTCTCAGCATATGCAGTTATATAATTTTATTATGTCTTGTGTGCAAGTCAAGTCTCAATTCTTTTGGTTCACTTCAAAGTTGATCCTAATTTCAGGCATTGAAAACATGCATGAAACACATCAAACCTTTTGGAAAATGTTTTTTATTCAATAACAAATAACAATGCAAACAACGATACTAGAATAATGTAATCCTTAAAAATTTATACCTTTAATTAAACCGAAAGATACTGTCCGAGAACCAAGAAATGTTTGGCTTAGTCAGTCCTGAGTCATAGAGACAGCGCAATGTGTCATACTCTGAAAGCCACACAGACCTGAACAGGTTAATGTCAGCTTTGTGAAGGTCGGACAAAAATCTTCGGACTAGTTTGCAAAAGTTTTGCATTAGGGCTGTCCTGCATACAGTTTATTTATTTATTTATTTATTTTTTTCCTTTTTTTGGGGGGGGGGGGGCTCTGGAGCTTTAGTAGTAATCAAGTAGTGACAAAACAGTTGTTGCTGGCCATCGCTGCTTCACCAGTCGGTCAAGCATTTCACATTTAAAGTTCTACCAAGTAGTGATGTCTTGTATGAGGTTGTGCTTTACAACATTCTGCTACTTTTATTTCTTTTTTCAAGGCAGCTGTAGCCTTTGCACTTTTTTGTGTCCCATGAGATTCCTGGCAGCCGACACTTTGCAGTGTATTGTGTCCTATTTTGGAGCTGTATTTGTGCACAGCTGTAGTGTGTCCTGAGCAGTAGACCCCATGAACATTGCCTCATTTCTCCAGTTCTTTCTTCAGCATCTCCATGAACAGCTTCATGTTGCTGTCATGTTGCTTGTTGTAAACATCAGCTATTAGCTTGTATTTTGGAGTGGTGAAGGTGTCCGCCACTACTGCAAGGTGTTGCACAGTACTGACTCCTCTAAGACTTGCCTCCATTACTTTGGTTTCTAATACTAAGGCACAGAGTTCCGACTCCTGGGTTATAAGGTGCCATGTGACAGCCATGTACGACTCCATACTCACCAAGGTTCAAAAGTCTGTCCTGAAACTTAAGGCAGGTGAGTTTTAATTGAGAGTTAAACTTTGGTTTTACAGATCGCTGTACTTCAGAGACAGGGCATGTAATATACTGGAGAATTTGTGGACAGAGTAGTCGGGTTCCATAAAATAAAATAGGTACAATAATAAGATAATATCATAATAAAAAATTTAGTATTTGCAAGTATTAAAAGATAGTTTAATATTTACAAGTATTAATAGTGCAAAACAATACAGTGAGATATTTAGAATGTGGGGTGCAAAATTGTGCAGTGAGGATTTAAAGTGGCATTGTTTAAAGTGACATTGTGAAGAGTACAGTAGTTGTGGTGAGTATATATTGATGTCAGCAGTTCAGAAGCCTGATGGCTTGTGGGTAGAAACTGTCTCTGTGTCTGCTGGTGCTCCTGTACCGCCTGCCTGATGGCAGGAGCGTGAAAAGTCTGTGGCTGGGGTGGCTGGGATCAGAGAGGACCCACTGCGTCTTCCTCCTACAGCGCTCTCTGTATAGGTCCTGCATGGCTGGCAGTTCAGTCCTGGTGATGCGCTGTGCTGATCTCACCACCCTCTGCAGAGCTTTGTGGTCCAGAGCGTTACAGCTGCCATACCAGGTGGTGATACAGCCAGACCGAATACTCTTGATGGTGCATCGGTAGAAGTTTGTGAGTATTATGGAGTCCATGACGAACCTTCTCAGGCGCCTTAGGAAGAAGAGCCGCTGTCTTGCTGCTGTTGTGATCACACCAACGTGGTGTGACCAACTCAGATCCTCACTGATGTTGATGACCAGGAATCTGAAGCAGCTGACTCTCTCCACCTCTGCACCCTCGATGTGGATGGGGGTGTGGCCTCTTCCCTGCAGTCTCCTGTAGTCCACGATGAGCTCCTTGGTTTTGCTGACGTTGAGCAACAGGTTGTTGTCATGGCACCATGATGGCAGGGCTCTCACCTCTGCCCTGTATGCCGACTCCTATCCATCAGTAATGCAGCCGATGATGGTGTTGGAGCTGTGTGTTGCTGTACAGTCGTGGGTGAACAGGGTGTACAGCAGGGGGCAGAGCACACATCCCTGTGGGGCACCGGTGCTAAGTATCAGTTTGGATGAGGTGATGTTGCCGCTCCGAACCACCTGAGGTCTATCTGTCAGGAAGTGCAGGATCCAGCTGCACAGGGAGGAACTGATGTTCAGGTCACGGAGTTTCACGTCTGGATGGCATGATGGTATTGAATGTGGAGCTACAGTCGATAAACAGCATCCGCGTGTATGTGTTTTTCTGGTCCAGGTGGGAGAGAGCAGTGTGAAGTGCAATTGCTATTGCATCGTCTGTAGATCTGTTAGACCTGTAGGCAAACTGGAGCAGATCAAGTGAAGCAGGGAGTAAAGATGTGATGTGAGCTTTGCCTAACAGCTCAAAGCACTTCATGGCAATGGAGGTGAGTGCTACTGGGCTATAGTCATTTAGGCAGCTCACATTAGTTTTCTTTGGAACAGCGATGATGGTGGTCCTCTTGAAACATTTCAAGGGAAAGGTTAAAAATGTCTGTGAAGACATCTGCTAGCTCGTGGCCGCATTCTTTGAAAACATGACCTGGGATGATGTCTGGTCCAGGAGCTTTTCGTGTGTTTACTTTTCTGAGGTATTTACACACGTCTGCCTGAGATAACTGACGAGGGCATCTGTTCTCTTCCAGCAAATGCTCCTGAGATAGGTGTTTATCAAAGTGTTCATAGAAGGTGTCCAGCTCCTCAGGTAGAGAAGCAGTTGCCTCCCCCACTCTCCAGCTCTTTCCCTTGTATACCGGGATGTTTTGTACTCACTTGGTTCTCTGGATTTAAAGGCTGCAATCTCTGCGTGGACCTCTACGTAAAACCCACGGCTTCTGGTTGGGGTAAGTCCATACATTAACGTCCGTACAACGTCATTGATGCATTTGTGAATAAAGTCCGTTACATACTCGGCGTAGTTGTTGATGTTGTTGTCAGCGGCAGTCCGGAAGACTTCCCACTCCGTGATGTTGAAGCAGTGACGCAGGGCGCTGTCTGATTGGTCGGTCCAGCGCTGAACCGAACGCGTCATAGGCTGCTCGCATTTCAGCTTCTGCCTATAGGTTGGCAGCAGCAGGATCGAGGAGTGATCTGATTTGCCAAAGGCCGGTCGGGGGCGGGCATTGTAGGCATGTGCGTACGGAGTGTAAACATGGCCAAGATGTTCTCACTGCGCGTTGGAAAGTTTACGTGCTGGTGAAACTTTGGCAGAACTTTTTTCATGTTGGCTTTATTAAATTCGCCAGCCACGATAAAAGCAGCCTCCGGGTGTAATGTTTCCTGCCGGTCAATAGCATCAAAGTTCATCCAGTGCCCGTGTGGTGTCGCCGTGGGGGGGAATATAAACAGGGATACAGAATACCTCTTTAAACTCCCTGGGCAGATAAAAAGGTCTGCATCTGATCATAAGATGTTCAAGATCAGGAGAGCACCCCGATGAAACTGTCTGTACATCAGTACACCACTGTTTGTTGGTCATTACACACGCCACCTCCCCTGCATTTTCCCGTTTCCATTGTTCTATCCCAGCATTGAATGGAGAGTTCCTCAGGGACAATGGCCGAGTTGGGGACGGAAGGGTCCAACCATGTCTCTGTGAAAACAAAGACGTTGCAGTTTTCTTCCCAGGTAGCCAAGGTCACCTCCATTCAGTCTGTGAAGGTCTGGATTGTGAATTTTGTCGAATGTCCAAGAGAGTTTGTCTGTCATAGGAGATGAGAGCATTGCAGGTCGCAAAAAAACTAAAAAATAACATGGCAAGCATAAGAAAAATGCAAAGTTTCAGAGGACACTGTGTGACGGAAGCCATCCTCACTGGCGCCATTTTGTCTTTATGGCTAGGATAACCATAGCACCCCTCCACCCTAACACCCCCCCCCAAAAAATTCTGCAGTTTATTTAGAATATTTAGTTTTTAATGTGTGAATACTATAATGTATAATTAAAAAAAAAAAAGAATTACATTATTTTTATATATTTTATATCACACTACTATTCTAGTTGCGCATGACATGTTAAATGTCAATGTCAAAAGATGCTGTGATGACTACAAACTAGTCAGATGAAATAACTGATGAAATTGTTTTTTTCTGTGCACTGAAGACATTTGTGTGGGAGATCAAAATCTGAATATTAGCGTCAGAGTTTAAGCTTTTATTCTCTGCTAATTACGTCTAGATATGTTGAACAACATGGAACATAACACATTTTGCATCAAGCCACCCAATTTTTCATGTGAGCTTTTAATTGGCCTTGCTGGTCCAATACTTTTTGGAGGGGACTATATAGGAATAACAGCTCAGATGTATATTAATTAAATAAGCTACAATATCACAAGCCAAACAAACTCACTGCTTCCATTTATATTCTTTTTACACTACAATTTAAATACAAAGTAGCAGCAAAATTAACCATTACAACCATACTAAAGCCAAAAGCACAACACCATACATCACCCTAACAGTACTGTATTATGTATTGAGCTTAATTAAAGTCAAACAATAGTGAAAATAGCACAGTTGTACTTAGTTAATGTGCATGTACAATACACCTGGCAGAAAGTAAGTAAAGTAACCTATCACTAAATAAACTTGGCAAATTAAAAAACAAAAAATAAAACATTGGGCAAGTCTATTTCACCATTCATAGCATTTTTCCACCAACGGGGCATGGGTTCTTGAACTGGTTTCATTGAGGAGTCTTTGAATTTTGATGCCAGCTAGCAGACCAGCACATGTTTTCACTAGTTTTGAGAGGAACCATTAATCAAGGATGCGTCATCAATGGAGGGTGCACAATGCACAATGGAAGTAAACAGTAGAATCAAGATGGTGGATTGCATCTATTACCTGCAAGATTTTGTTCTATTATTGCAGATTAATAAAAAAAATAAACATAGAAGAACTACTGATGCTAATATGGCATAGAAGACTCTTGCATGCAAGACCAATGGTATGTGAAAAAGGTTTATTTTGCAGATGTATAGCCTAAACATCTGTAAAGGAAACTCCATGCTGAGTTGGCAAATATGTTTTTAATTTGCTACAAGCACAAACTTTGTAGGTTTGCTTTGAACAGTCTCTAATTTCTATGGTAGTTTCATTTTAATGGAGTGAGACAGAATATTAACCAAATATCCTGTAAAAAAGACATTACATAAGTTATAAATTTATTTGCATGTCACTGAGAGAAATAAGTATTAGATACCTAAGCAAAACATGACTTAGTATATGGTGGAGAAACCCTTGTTGACTAGCTCAGCAGTAAGACGTTTCTTGTGGTTGGTCACCAGGTGTACACGCACCTCAGGATGGATTTTGGCCCACTGCTCTTTACAAAAAGTCTTTTTAGGTTTCTTGGCTGCAACTCGATGCTTCAGCTCCTTCCACAGATTTTCTATAGGATTGAGGTCTGGAGACTGGCTAGGCCACTCCATAACCTTAATGTGCTTCTTCTTTAGCCACTCCTTTGTTACCTTGGCGGTATGTTGTGGATCATTGTCATGAGGGAAGATCCATCCATGGCCCATCTTCAGTGTTCTGGCTGAGGGAAGGAGATTCTTGAACAAGATTTTACGCTACGTGGCCCCGTCCGTCAGCCCCTCAATGCAGTGAAGTCGTCCTGTACCCTTAGCAGAAAAACAGCCCCAAAGCATCACGTCTCCACCTCTGTGCTTGACTGTGGGGGTTGGTGTTCTTTGGGTCATACTCAACATTTCTCTTCCTCCAAATATGACTGGTCGAATTGATGCCAAAGAGCTCGATTTTGGTTTCATCTGCCCACAGCACTTTCTCCCAAGCCTTCTCTGAATCATTTAGATATTCACTGGCAAATTTAAGACAGGCCTGTACATGTGCCTTCTTGAGCAGGGGAACCTTGCAGGCGCTGCAAGATTTCAATCCGTTATGGCTTAGTGTGTTACCAATGGTGTTCTTGGTGACTGTACAAAGTATCATAGTAGCACCAGAACTGTACCCACATGACTATTACAACAGAAAAGGTTGGCTTTCCATCATACTACAGGCTGTTGTTGATGGAAGGGTCTGTTCTTGGATACGTGTCTGCTATCCTGGGGGGGGGGGGGGTGCCGGATGCACGAATGGTGAAACGGTCACATTTGTGGGAAGTGGTGAGCGATGGACAGGTGTTTTTTGTTTTGTTTTGTTAACATACTGTCATGTGAGTAGCCATGATGGAGGACACTACTTAATTGAAGATCATGCATTCCCATTGAAAACTTGGCTGTTGCATCCTTTGTCTGATTCAGGCCTACAGCAACAGAGGTACAATTTCAAATTAAGCAGTGCCAGGGCAATTGTGGACACTGCTTTTGGAATATAAAAAAGTAGATGGAGGTGTTTCCTAAAGAGAAATGACTGCTAATAAGACGTTACAAAGAAGCTGGTTCTGGCCTGTGGTGTGTTGCACAATATTTGTATGAGGAGCGTGGGACTCACTACTTTGCAGGCATTCCGGTTATGCATGTGAACATGGAGCCTCCTGTGAGCATGTTACAAGAACATCAATAACAGGAAGGAACTGATGTATGAGCTGCAATGTTAGTGTTATAACCCTGATGATTGAGCAGAATTGTGCTGTTCATACTATTGAGTTTTTTGGCATTTCACCGTATGCAATGTAGTAGCAATTTTTTTATTTATTATTATTATTTTTTTTTTTTTTAATTGAAAGAAAATAGATTAAATTTTTGCTATTTAAATGCAAGTTTACTTACATTTAAAAAGTAAACTTAACAGACTAAAGTAACATGAAACAAAAACAGACGGTGCCAAATGTCTTTTGTAAACAATATTTCTTAGAAATTTTCAATTTATTAAATTTGACTAAAAGGACTTTAAAACAAATGTGACAGTGCAAATAAAATTCACATTGCAAATCAAATTGCTTAATTGTTCACCCACTCTGTGGCCAAAACCATCCTCTCAACCAGCCCCAGCAGATAAGTGATGGTGCAGCATCCTCTCCTCAGCCCGGTCATTAAGATCTGCTGTCTTTAGATACTCCAAGACCTCTTCAATGTTATGTCTCTTGCTTTGTCCTGAGTAAAATAAGAGCATTGGTTAAAAGAAAACTTTGATTAATCAATAGGGAAATAATTTCGATTTAATGGGTGTGTATGGAATCAATATACTTCATGAACTTTTAAGAGCATTGAATAGCGTAGTGGTTTGACATATTAATAGCTAGACTGGATGTGTTGTTGATATCTGAAATCCAATTCTTTCTAGTAAAAAAAATAAATCTCTACAAATATCCATAATATCAATTTGAATAATCAAAAATATACATTTGTGGATGTGTGCAGTTGCATATTTTCTACAATTGTAGTTGCAGATATCTTACATGATGTGAATGTGGATATCTGTATTGACATATTTGGATTCTCAAAGTGCAACATCTGAATATACCTGAATAATTGAAATATGGATACAAAGAATGTCATTGTGGATATCTGAAATATTCATTGTGCTTAGGAAGAACTGAAAATGTTTAAAAATCTAGGCTAACTAGTAAACATTTAAAAGACCCGTTATACTTTTTATTTATTTGTGGATATTTCAAATTTACTGGTCTTCCATAACACTTCAGCAGTGCCATTGGCTGATAGCATATGTATCTTGCTTTGCATGTAATGAGTCTATATCATATATTAGTTTCACCTTTTAAGTTGAATTATTGAAATAAATGAACTTTTGCACGATATTCAAATTTTTCGAGTTTCACCTGTATTATACTTGGTCATTTATTTATTGAGGAAAATGATCGAATATTACATATTTGTGAGTGGCAAAAGTATGTGAAC
>JAQQZR010001553.1:0-11015 GCA_030068235.1 Notoglanidium macrostoma
CACACACACACACACACACACACACACACACACACACACACACACACACACACACACACACACACACACACAACCTGTATTTCTTTGAAAACAATCAAATAAAAAAGAAATAGTGGAATTTGCCTATATTCAAGGTCATTTTACTTGTTAAGAAATCATTTTATCATGGCAGTGTAGAAGCAAAAGAATATCTACTTTTCTTATAAACACATAAACACATTTATTAGGTATATCAATATCACAATTGAGCTAGGAAGCACTGTTTTAAGCTCAGCTTGATATGAATGTTCTGCATGGACGCACACTAATTAACTGTCACTCACTTGGAAGCACAGTAATAACATTCACTCATCCTGAGCATCACAAAGCTATTAACCTCATCATTACAAATGACAAATAGCACTACGTACTTATGTCAGGTCTAACATGGACAATATATATTAAAATATTATGCTATTGATTTACCATTAGGAGAATTCCCCTTTTTTGATATCTCATATTATTCTATCCCAGTGTTCAGTGCTCAGCAATCAGAGTCACCTTTTTAAGACAAACTACCTGATTACAGGTAATATTGCAAGAAAATGACAGAGCAAACAATCCTTGGAGCAAAATCAGATATCAGATTAGCAGTAAATGTATTTATTTTGGCCGAGCATTACACAGAAATCTATTACAATGAAATAGTTTAAAAACAGCCAAGAATAAATGATGATGTCATGTCTGTGCCAAAATCCACCCTGGACTCCACTTCCCAGAACAGTTGGCCAACAAACTTACCCGCCACAGACTATAATTCCCAACACTGCACTCCACACACACGTTCATGCTCACATCAAATCTAATCCTGCGCACCTGTTTCCCATTACACTCACTACCTTCATAAACAGAATCCAAACACACACTCATTGTGAAGTAAACTCTCAGTGTGTGCTACCTGACATTACCAAGCCGTTGATTCATGTGTTGATATTCTGCTTTTGGCTTTGTCTTCTTATCTGGTTCTTGAATTTTTGGACTCTGCCCTACTATTGTTATTTGCACATCACCTGACCATTTTGCATCTCTCTGAATTTGATTCTGATTCACATTTTGGATTTGTCTGCCTGCTTTATCAATAAACTTCACTAACCTGCATATTTGTATCCGTCTCCCAATTGTTCATGACAGATTGTTTAATCTCAGATAATGGATTTCTGGGAAAAACTTAGTGCTTAGAGAATAAATAGAAAGATGTTAAGAATAATTTTATTGGTTTAAGACTTTTGGATAACAAAAGATGCCTGTTGCTAGGAGACAAGCATGCAACCTGGATAGGGTCAGGGGTCCCTGAACTATAGAGCGTTCATTTTTATACATGCTAGATACACGGCGCTTGTCAGAGATGGATATAGAGATCGGTATATAGACAAAAATTAGTTTATAATGAGCTTTTTTGATAAATAGATATAAAAAAATCACCCTTGTACACACAATTATTGATATAATACTATAATTTCCTCAACAAATGAAAATGCCAGAAACAAGTTTTTTTTTGTTTGTTTGTTTTTTATTTAGCCGATTATACACTCCTCGGCAAAAAAAATTAGGCAAACCCAGTATTGCAAAACATTAAGCTTTTAATGGTTTCACCAGCAAATCATTGGTTTTAAATTAAATTTTGGTCCCTTGATTTTCTTTAAATGTTGTGGGTAAACTTGCACAGGGCTTTTTACAGAAAGAAGAGTCCATGCTGTTCCACTCAATGTTAAAGTCTTCAAACAGAAGATATTTTGGAACATTTTGAACCCCCAGACAAGTTAAATTTTATATCGTTTAAATATTTAAATCTTTTCATGATTGCTCTTTGTATACCAGAAGACTATGTAAGTGACTTTCCCTGTTTCCGGCTTTCCCCCCAACAGTTTCAGCAATGAGCATTAACGAGCAAAAGAAGGCCGAGGTCTGAGTGCTTTTTTTTTTTTTTACTTCTTGTTAATTTGATTTTTGTTGAGAAGCTTAATGTTTTGCAATACTGGATTTGCCTCATGTTTTTTGCCCTGTAGTGTAGTACCAATGAAACATAGCTGCAGCACATCATTGTGTAACAATTTATTTTAAGGAATGCATATTATTAATTAATAAAACCCAAATTATACACTTGCAAACAGTTTATTCACTATGAATTACACTTTATTCATAAACACTTGCATTTGGGGATTTGTAGGTGAAACTGACTAATCAATACATTATAAGTGATAATATGGAATCAATGCTTTGTTAAGAGCTTGGTCTGCAAATTATTGGGCATAAATTAATAATCTAAATTCACCTTTTATTAGTGTATGATATATATTATACCAGTAGATTCTAGGTAGCATTCTGCAGTTTTATCATTTGTTGAGCTTATAAAAGTTGAATAAGTCACTAACACTCACTAATTAGTAGCTAAAAACCTTTAAAGAAGATTTTTAGTCAAATTGCATCCTGTATTCTAAAGTCAAAATACTGAATTAAAGCCTAGAGGTGCTATTTGCTGTTCACATTAAATTTGAAATAAAAGGAGTTGTTTCCTGTATAAACAAGCCATCTAATACTGTGAATACTCTGTGTATGTTCACGTGTGTTCCTGCTTCCTGACTTTTAATATATTTTGATGGGTTATGATTATATAAGCAGGTTACTGTTTAATGCTATCGTCAGATTAATGATTGTTAACTAACAAGCAGTTGTAAATTATCATGATGCATATCTTACTGTAACAGACTTTCCAGAAACCCAGACTTTCCCACTCCAGCTTTCCAGAGAGCAACCTCACCAAAATTCTGAATACCTTCTTTGGCTGTGTTTCTCATTTCCTGTTAAACTGTTAAGCACATGGACTTGAGCTTCAATGTGATGCCATACAGTTTGTCAGCCAATGAGTTCTGATATGATATTTTCCTCTTTTTATTACTTGAACCACGTTTCTGTATCGTGAGGAACCAAAGTATGGTCAAGATTTCCTTGTTTAATAAAAAAAGTGAGTGAAAAATAAGAAAAGAGGGAGAAGACAAAGCCTGATCTGTGAGGTGAATTTACTTTTGCAACTTATATGCAGCCTTCCTGAAATCCTCAATCCTTTCTCTTGAATCTCTCTCTCTCCGTCTCACTGATGTGGTTCAAATTACCTTGGAAGCAGTCCACGGCATGAAGAAGACCTTCCAGACTTGATGTGTTTCACCTCACCTGTTAAGACTGACTCCAGAAATGTTTCGATTCTCTGTATGAACGTGTCCTGCTTAGCTCCTTTCAGTCTCACGCTGAAATGTGAGGACAGAAACTTATTTTACACCTTTAACCCCATAAATGTTAAGTGGCTTTTTGTCGGCTCAGACTGACTATTGTAGCTAAATAGCTTTCCTGTTATTTCACATAGTTACTGAATAATATGCTTTATAATGAAGAATTAAAAGCACAAAATAAGGCAGCAGTTTCAGGAAAATAATTAGTGACAGGGTTGAGTGAACAACCCAGTGCAAAGCTGAAGTTGATTAATTTCCTATGACAGCATGTCGTTAAGTGTTTTATTCCTCATATTCCACAGCAATTTGCCAATGATTACAAGTATTTATTAAAGAATGACC
Organism: Notoglanidium macrostoma; assembly: GCA_030068235.1. Lineage (NCBI taxonomy): Eukaryota > Metazoa > Chordata > Actinopteri > Siluriformes > Auchenoglanididae > Notoglanidium > Notoglanidium macrostoma. Next base: position 3,606 of record JAQQZR010001553.1, read on the forward strand.
TGTCATTATAGCAGCTAAAAACAGTTGCTCCCTCATCAGCCACCAATTTAACGCCACAAAAAAACACAGCTTGTCACGTTACCAAGAAACCACAAACTGCATCGTCCTTATCGACTTACTCGTGACAAACGTTTGCAAAGTGCTGACACTAGAGACTACTTCCATGAATCAAGCAAGTTAAATAAAGTTTCCTCATACAAAATTATTCCATATATAAATATTATACATTTTTCTTTGTTAAATAAAATATTAAAAATCAGTTTGTTGTCAAGCTTAAACTATGTGGAGTGTCTTCCATATAAGTAAATTAGCTGTAAATATAGAAAAGAAAATCATCATGAATTATCTTTATAATGTACAACCTGCTGTTACAGGAAATCAACCAACACCTTCTGACTAATCAAAATTGAGAATTTAACAGTGCTGTGATTTAAAGGTGGTAAATTAATTGAACTCGACTGAAGAATGAGGATAAATAAATTAACTGTGAAAATTCAAACACTGTAGCTCAAGTAAAAAAAGGAGCACAGTTAGTATTACATTAAAATCAGTACATGCAATTTATATAGAAAACACGCTGTATTGGTCTCCTTAATGGATATAAAATTAAATACAGGTTAAAAATGTTTCATATGTCTTAATTCTTACTCTTTATCAATGCATGATACAAAAAAAAAAGAAAAAAACTTACCATCTAACCATGTAGATGATAAAAAAAAATATTGAAGCCATATTAGTGACCTTGGTTCACTGTCACATGAGCTACAAGATATTAAAGACATAAAAAAAGATGTTAAAAATCATTGATCATTGTCATATTATTGAATTTAATTAAAGCTCTGTCGGCTGCCTTGTGAAACGCTATCATGAGGCCTGATTACATCCGAATAGGCGACGAGGCATTTGACAATTTCCTTCTTTCTCTGATAACAAGGGCTTATCAGAGTATTTCCATTCTTTCAAGGAGAGTGCATATTCCTCAACAGTTTTAATAAACATTTGCTATGAAGAGAGATACTATTAATATATGCAAGCATTTGGAGAAGTAAGATACTGTACGAAGTCTTTCTGTTACTTTGTCTGAGACTTACAAATAATGTCTTCTCAAGAAAACTGGAGTAGCTGATAACTCTTTTAATCAGTAAAAGAGTCAATGGAGACACGATATAAGACATTCATGCATGTGACTCTTGAGAATATAAAATCTTATAAATATGCTTATACAAATATAAATTATGCCTTCATTTCCTCATTTTAAGCCACAATGCTGTGTCAGCAATTTGTAAGTGCAGCAAGTCTGAGACATTGCTGAGCGTGCCTAATACTAAAGCCGGATTGAGAAACAACACAAGTTTCATTTGTATTTTGCTGAGAAATTAATGCTGATATTCATGTTGTTTGTGGTTCTTCACGTTCCTTTTTTTTTGTCTAGACAACATCCTGAGGAACCATGTTCCAGAGATTTTGTACAGTGTCAGTAGCTTTTTGGGCAACATTTAGCAGAAACAGCAAAAAAATAAGTCTAGACAAGGATTAATAGTCTGTATGATTGAGTAAAAGCGAAGTAAACAATAAGGCTTGAAGTGGTCTGATGCCTATGGACAGTTTTATATAATTCTGACAGTCAATTCATCTTCATGTATGAGCTTGGGTTGCTCTTTTCAGCGACATTCTTGAAGGACTATATTTATTTTAGAGTTGAAATGAGAGAAAAGTGAAATACGGGAAGGGTAGCACTTTGCAAAGCCCAATTATTTTATTATAACTTTATGAAAAATCCTGAAACTTCTGCAAGGGTGCAAGTAACCCACCAACCCGTGGTTACAGATTGATAGACCTTCAGGTGGAGGATCATTCTGTTTCTTTGCTCTCAGTGTATTTTTCAAGTAAATGTGCCAGCCTGGTGCAACATCTCATACATATTAATTAATAGGTGCCGTATATTGGGATACTTGATGGCCAAATACTATGTGTTTTGAGTACATTCCAAAACTAGGGCCATGAATAAGCTATTCATAAAGCAGACGTAATGTTAGATGAGGACATCAACCTATAAAAAGTTCACGTAGACAAAATACATACTGATACTCCATCCTAATGTAAATCAATCAAAAGACACAACCTTCCATGTACCTGGCACTTGTAATGCTGTGAGTTCACCAATGCATTCTATATTTTTTATACATTGTACCGAAGCGTTAACCCGTAGATATTTATAAATGAGACAAGATAGGACCTAACAGTGACATGCTGGGATTTGAACTCTCGACCTATCATTCATTAGTTCAATGTCTTAAATACTGAGCCAGCATTGCAGTAAAAAGTTAAAGGTCCACTGTTTAGGATTTAACCTTTCCAAGTGTGCAAAAGAGTGTACGGTGCCTGTCAGATGCTTGTTGTGTACTTCCAAGTACATGCATTCACACTCCCTTGCTTTTCCATCATAAATAGTATGTATGATCCTTAAGTATGTAATCAAAATGTATGATTTTCCAAATGTGGGTCCTCAATCTTGTTAGCCAGCACCAGGAAACACTGACTCCTCTTATTTCTTTCTCCTTGCCTTCCTCTTTTCTACTTTGTCGTCCTTTCTGTGCTTCCTTCCGGATTCACTGCATGCAAAATGCAGCTGGTGCTCTCTAGAGGTTCGTCCGTTCTGGGATTCTGTAGTAGCGCAACATGGCAAGAGGACCCGCTCCTATGTAAATATAAAGGGCTCATTGTAAGCTTGCAAAAACACAATGATTCATAGTTATAGTTATAGTTATAGTAATTATACACTAATGAAAACATACTTATAAATATTATATTCCATTTTTGCTAACAGATTCCCCCAAAATCCTACATAGTAGACCTTAAAACTTTACTTTGGGTCTACTGTATGCAACAAGCAAGATGTTCACAAACTCAATACAATGAAGAAGGAATTGATCATTTGAGGTTTTAGTGGTGCTGGGATTTGAAAGCACAACCTTCTGGTGAGTTGCCTTAACCGCTGAGTCACCACCTGTACTATGAAGTTGCCTCTGTTGGGTCCTTGAGGAAGATTTTTAACTCAGTCTACTGTAAATTGCTTTGGATAAAAGCCTAAACTTTTTTGGGTCAATTCCCAACAAGCTGAAAGCACAGAGAAAGTAAGAAGATATTTGAAATATTAGGGGTTGGCTGGTTTGGGTTAAACACAGACATGCTGTGCTATATTCAAATGACTTTAGCCAGAATGAAATTTTGTGGAGGAAATTAAATTGTGCTGCTGATCTCCTCAAGGCAACAAGCTAAGGGGATTTAATATTAATATTAATGACCCACACTAAGCCATCTCGTTTGGAAAGATTAGATTAAATGACTAAGTAATCATGTGCAATTGTCAGATTGTTCTCAAATGAGTAAAAAAAAAAGTATGGAGTGCTGAATTTAAGGTAAGGTAAATATTTAGATGGGACTTGGGATTGGATGGCAGGGCCCAGGGCTGAAGATTTATTAAAGAGGGAGACAATAGGGAAAACAGGAAAGGAAAGTAATTAACAGGTGAAAGCTAGAATATATATGGATGGATGGTATTGCTGGAATTCTACTTTCAAGTTGCAGAGCACTCTTCTTTGCCATTGTGTTAAGTTCTCTCCACTTCTCTGATTGTGGCAACAGCCAGCTGGTATATCAAATTCCTGTGCAGAATATCAGACTACACCTTACTTCTGCAGAGGTACTTTTACAGCTTGATCAGATCTATCCTAGCCCATCAATCTTTCTGTGAAAAAAGCCTCTTTTTAAGACGAGCTGCAGGAGGAAGTCAGGAATAGGATGGGGATTTAATTTGGCTCTGACAGATCTTACCATGAGTCAGCACTTCTCATTCATCCCTATAGACCTATTTGCCTTTAATTACTAGGAACGAATCTTCTGTTCTTCTTGGTTCAACAGGGCTTATAATTTGGATGTCGTCTGCCAATACTTTAAGTCTCAGTGTTGTTGTCATTAAGTCTCTTTTCCTAGTTTTTCACTTTGAATTTGATATATTTCCCATGAAAGGGTATGGCTAGGATTACCTTTCATCTCCTAGATCTTCTGTTTTTCATGTCTGTTAGTAATTATTGTTATTTTACGATTCAGACGTTCTGTTCCTGTTTGAAACTGTGAATAGTCTGGTAGAAAACTGCAATTAGGTCTGTCCAAATAGATGTAAACTATAGAAATATGTAGCTTTGCCGTAATTGACTAGAAAATGCAATACATCCTGGGATGTTTAGCTGTAAGGATGTGATATGGAATCCATGCATTTCATTACAGTCAGCAGCTGCTAAACAGCAACAGTACACTGACAAATTGGAATATGTGTTCGGTCAGAATTTAGAAAACATATTACGTGTAGTTTTAAAATCAGAACTTGATTTTATTACTTATGCTAAACTGAATATAAAGACGTTTCTAATTGCTAGAATGAATTATGCAGAGCGAGTATGATCAATTCACCTAGTAATGTAAACTAACCAGATATCAGATTATGAAATCTCAGGAGGATGTAGGCATGGATGGGAATTAATAACTGTAGTATGAAATTAACATGCTTAAAATGTGCAATAGAATGGGTAGCATGGCTGTTGCACCAGTGACTTGGGTTTGATCCTCTGTGAGAGTGATGAGTTAGATTTTATATATACATACATTTTTCAATTTATTCTCAAATCTAAAAGATAAGAAAAAATGTACAAAGATAATAAAATGTACAAAGAATAAATCCCTTTAAAAGTAGACAAATTACTTAACCAAGGGTTAAATGCCAAGGAATACAGGAAGGAGAAAAGATGGTTCTTAAGGCAAGATTTAATATGTCAATAGTTGATGCACATCTTACTTTAAAGGTAGCATATTAACTTTGTAAATAATTTCATCACATACTAATAGTCATGGAATAAAAGACATCAATGGGTGTTGATATATCAATAATGATGTGATGTAAAGTGTGTTATTCCTCTTATATCACAGCAATTTGTCAGTGATTATTATTTTTGGTTTATTAAAGAATGACATGTACATTTTAAAAGATATTTTATAGTTACATTTAACATTCATGGTTCATGTTACCAAAAAAAAAAAATTTTGTCCTGAAGACTTTTTTGTGGCAGAAATCTTAATGGAACTTTTTCCATAAATATTAAAGAAATGCCATCTCACAGTACATTTTACCATATCACTTATTATATTCTTTGCCAAATAAAATCCATCCATCCATCCATTATCTAAACCACTTATCCATTGTTGGTAGTAGGGAAGCTTAAGGCAATCCCAGCTGGCTTTGGGTGAGAGGTGGGGTACACCCTGGACAGGATGCCAATCTTGTTAAATAATATCTTCTTAAAATCTGTTTACTGTTAAACTGAGATTATGTGGAGTATCCACCATACAAGTCCCTATAATTAGCTGTTACTATAGAAAATATAACATATTATGATGAGTGCATTTGGATAAACCAGTGATATGTTCTGTAGAAAAGAAAATGAATGAACACCTTCTGATTAATCAGATGAGGGAATACACCAACTCTGTGGAATAAAGTAATTACATAGCATTCCATTAAAAGGGAAATCAAATTGCAAAAGGGAATGCAGTAATATAGACTTGCATGAATGATGAATGATGCCTTTTCAGCATGTAGAAGAATCCAGGTCAGTGTGTGATCCAGTGTCAAATTTGATTTTAATTCTAAAAGTTTGCCTATGAGTGGGAAACACTTCTACCTTAATAGGATGACCATTTATCAGTTCAAATCATTTGCCTGAAGCCATGTTGGTTTTATTTGGTTGTAATGCCTCCCAGTTGACTGTCACATCTGTCCTAAAGAACATGGTAGTTGTTTTCTGCAATGGCCAGGCAACATGTAGAATGTGAATGGACAATGCAGAAAGAATCCAAGTATCACTTCATGGCTTCTGGCAAATGTAAGCATCATGAATTAAGAACAGAATCGTGTCTTGACCCAGATAGAGCTGACAAGACCATTCGTCACCTGTACCTGTGTGTGGTAAGCTAACTAAAGATCACTGGCTGTGTGCAGCACTATGAATGTAAATTACTTTATAGTGTACAGCACCCAGATTGTTTTCAGAGGCCATGTTCTTAGTAAAGCAATGGCATTAAATAAACAATTAACATTTAAATGAATAAACCCATGTGCCACACTTTGACATATCACTGCATCACTGTGGGAAATGAAACATGGCCATGGTTGAGTCAGACATTGTGCAAAGTGAAAGACAAAGAGACAGTGGGAGTTTTGCAAGACAATCCCCTGCCCAATAAATCAAATGGTCAGAGTAACTAAAACAGGAGTTCACATTAATGACAGCATATAATTCACAGTCTAGAAAATGCTGAATTACACTAATCCAGCTTTATAGAAAAATGTTGCAACTTATTTAAAGCATCTTATATGATACATTTCAATGCTCTGACACGAGCACACAATATCAACTTATCAAAATCTTCACTAGGCCACTCAAAAGCCCACTGAGAACCAAACACCAGCTCTCTGGACTCCTCCTGGACTCAGAAATAGCTTTCACATTACGCTAAATGTACAAAACATTTGTGTCAAACAGAAAAGGCCTCAAGTGCAAAAATGATCGTAGATACACCCGCATTGCAAAATACAAAAAGAATGAAAAAGACTCAAGTATGAAACTGACTTTACCCTTGTGTGTTGTGTGTCACAAGACTCTAGACCCCTTCTGGGGTCAGTTTTCACACTCTGCTAAATTTTGGTAGTTTGTTTATTTTGGGTGTGTAATCTCTAGAAGTTATAAATGCCTGGAGACCAAGATAAGTTCATTCCTAAGCAGATAAAAAAAGGAAAAGACTATATATTGTACAATTTCCGAAACAGTAAGGGTGTAAACTTTCAAAAAATGCACTCATGACTTGTAAAATGTGATTTATTTTCGGTTTTTGGCTATTGCCATTTGTACATATGACACTGAAAGTTATTAACAGTACTGGATTCTTCAAATGTACCAACATGCATTGCCACAAAACCATAATATTTAATGTAGGTATGTGGTAAGTCTCATTTTCAAATCCTCAAACTCGAAAATGAGACGCAAACATTTGACCCCCTCAATAAAATGGGGTGAAACTCAGTAAATCAAGCTGTAGAAGCTTTATCATTTTGGCTTTCTCCATTACGTGCATGTACATTTGACTGGTTAAAAAAATATTTCAATTTGGTAGATTTGATATGGAATGACCCTTGAATAAACAGTACACACACACGCATGCACACATACATACAAATATATATATATATATATAGTTACTAGTTACTCTGTTGGGGCGGCATGGTGGTGTGGTGGTTAGCACTGTCACCTCACAGCAAGAAGGTCCTGGGTTCGATCCCCGGATCACCCAGGGTGCCTT
>JAQQZR010001554.1:0-11012 GCA_030068235.1 Notoglanidium macrostoma
TATATATAGATATATATATATATATATATATATATATATATATATATACAGTATATATATGTATGCATACATATTAGTGTGTATATATTGCGTATATGTGTATGTCATGCAGGTGCTTAGGATGAATTTCTTCATCACCCATCTATTTTATTAAAATGACCCATATCTATGATCTGTATGTCATTCACAACATCCAAGGTTGCTAGACTTGACTTGAGTAGAGATGGGAGGTAGAGTAAAGAGATGATTTTTTTTCATAATGACTAGACCACTGCCTTCAAAATCAACCCCCTTGTGCTCAAAGCTGGTGTTGCATAAATTGCAATATGTTTCCATAAATTGCCTTTCTGGTGCAGCAGAACGTAAATACAGAACGTAAAAAAACAGAAAATAAAGTTGAAATTTCTCAATGGGAAACACTTTTTTTTCACACTTATTTTAAACCTTTCCCATCAGGGTTTTTGTACAATTTGACAAAGGTGGCTAGAATAAACATTTATTTTATTTAACCTTTATTTACACAAGCCTTTATAAGTGTTTGTGAAGGTTATATCAATAATCATGAAGGCTTTAGGTAATTAGATTGTATATAGCATGGTAAACACTGCCCATCTCTATAGTCAAAATAACCATAACAGATCTGTTGCACTGAAATAGAACAGGTCAAAAGCTGTGTTAATGGCTTCCTTGTACTTGAAGCATGACTGGAATAATGGGGCAGCCAAGAAGTACAATCTTTTTGCAGAGCTGATGTGAGAGTCAAGGGACATCAGTATAAGGGCAATCAACCACCTGCTGGAGTCAAACCCCTCTGCTGGGTGTCACTGGGGCAGAGGTACACAACTGCTTCAGTACACAAGAAGCTCTCCTGAATAATATTGTTAGACAGAGAGGCATTTTAATGCAAAAAAAATGTAGTTGTGAAAATCAGTAGACAACAGAACAGGAGCAATATTATTCATACATTCACTGTGGATCTTAATTATATCCAGATGATTTCAAAGTGACATTTGCTAGATGGCACATCAGACCCAAAACATTTCTGTCCATCAGGTTTTCAAGTCAAACTTTCCATCACTGTCATGATTTTTGTCAGGAACTAATAAAAAAAAGTCCAGAAGGCTGGTTTGAAGCTGGCATAAGAGGTTTTTAAAATTCAAAAACTATCTGTAGTAGGAAAACAAGTTAGTGTCAGTTCTCAATAATGGACTAAAATAAGACACAAGAATGTGTTATGACAGTAAATGTAGATGTTGTAATGTAAATGTAGAGCAGTGTGTCAGGATAGTGAAAAAGAATATAAACATTTATATATAGGCCTACCCTTTTTTTTTAAATGTGGCTTGTCTGAATCCCAGTACCATTTCAAAATATTAGTACACAAAATCCATCCTTTGATATTTCTAATATTAATTTCTAATATTAATTTGTAAAATAAAAAAAATTAAAAAGATTGAGTTTCTTTTACAACTCCATTTGTAAATTGAATTTGGAACCCCTGCCATAGTAGATCTATGTTTTTAAACAAAATTACAAGCTCTACATGCAATGTAATAAATTATCAGAACCTAAATATTAGATATAAAATGAATATTTGACACAAATAAGCAAGTTAAACAATCAATCAATGAAGAGTTTATTTTAATCATTAAATTCAATTACATTAAAATGGCTTTTTACTATTAATTTTACTATTTAACCTCCAACATAGATTTATGTCATTGCCTGATGGTGAATCTGTGTCTAACAAGCTCATTGGAGTAGACACGACTTCTGGTTGAATGTAAACTTATAGTTTTTAGTGAAAGGTGGGAATGTATCACTTCAAATCAATTTGAGTACTGTTGATTTAACTGTCCTTGTTCATCTAACTGTCATGACTTGTCTGATAACCTTAACTTTAGTCATCGTGTACAAATTTGTTTACCAGATTACTAACAATCATAGCTAGCTTGTTAGCTTGATAATTATGTTACTTATGAACATTGTCCATATCACAAATTTGCTTACATTTAAATAGAGAGCTATAAATAGTGCAGAATCTTGAATATTAAATATTCAAGATATGGAATATTTACTTTCATTGTGTTAAATGTTTAAAAATTCTAAAACCTTCCATTTATTTCCAATTTTGAATAAAAAAATGTTTTTCACTGTGGACTTTTGGAACGCACTGTAGATTATGTGGAGTGTCCAACATGCAAGTTCCTGCAAACGAGCTGTTACTATAGAAATGATAATGCATTAAAACAAGCACATTAATATAAACATTTTTGTTATGTTTTATGATTTATGTTGCAGTCATAACTAACAGCTTTGCTGTTACAGAAAATTAATCAACACCTTCTGATTAGAGAATGAACCCTTATACAGTATCATTTTATTTAACACACATTTATAATCAACACAGAAGAGGTAATCACATTATGTTTCTAACTTATACCTTAAGAAAACAAAAAATTATATCCTTTACCGCTGTAATCCATCAGCTAGCATTGCTGAAAGGCTGAAATTGGATAAAAGTATGTAAGTAAGTAAGTAAGAATGTAAGTAAAATAACATGCTAATTTGCGCTGAATCAATAGGTAAGTAAGAAAGAAATAATGAAAATAGTTTTTGATTATTTCCTGGCAAAAATGCATTGTACAATAAAACATGTGGCCCTTAATACAGTTTTTTTGGACTCTAGAGGATATTAAATACTAGAATACATGTGTATTTTTAGCTATGCATACTGTGCCCTGTGCTGCAATAAAGCTGGTAGCGAGATTGCATTGTAACATAGGGGTGTAACACAATGCCTCTAGGTCTATCTGCATCTGTATCTGTGCTTGGAATTTAACTCTAAGTGGTCATGGATTTTATTATCTGAAACTTATATTTGTCCTATGAAACACTGGAAAACACACACAAAAAAACAAAAACCAGAAATGCCCATGGTCTGTGAGGAATGTCTTTTATTATTTATTTTGCCAGAGATATTTTCTAGCAAATTTAGAGGTTTATATTTCCAAAATAATAAACTAAATAATAATCTAATTTAAACCACCACAATCCTGACTAGGCAGTTACTAAGGATGCTGTAAATACATTTCCATGCCTGTATGATAGTAAAAACTTCCCACAAACATGACTTATTTTGTTCTGTCCCCTGGGATCCCAGTCCTGGTGCACACCGATGCACATGCCTAGACTCAACCATATGTGTTGCAAACCTTTCTGGCAAGCAAAAATAGTGCACCCCCTATTCTTCTTATTTGAATGCTTTTAGAAAATATTATCAGTTACACAACACATTCAGTTTCATACCTAATTTATATAATATATATATGCTTTGACAAACATACAACCCCAGTCATAAAGGCTGCAAAGTGCAGCTAGTATTTGGTTAAATTTATTTTTAACAATTTATTTTTTGCATGAGGAGTTTGCATGTTTTCCCCATGCCTGAATGGGTTTTCTCTGGGCCTACTGGTGTTCTCCCACAATGCAAAGACATGTGGATTAGGTCGAATAGCTACACTAAATTGCCCATAGGTGTGAAAGTTAGTATGAATGGTTGTCTTTCTCTGTGTTAGCCTTGCGATGGATCAGCAACCTGTCCAGGGAGAACCCTAGCTCTTGCCTGAAGTCAGCTTGGATTGGATTCAGCTTCCCCAATGACCTGCAATGGATAAGCATGTCAATGGATATATATATACTGTAGCTTTAACACCACAATTTATTGCAAACAAAACAATTATTTTATGTGAATGAATGAATGAATGAATGAATCACATGAGATTCAGAAATGGCAGAATCTAATACGATGAGACACATAAGCACATACACCTGCCAGATACCAAAATGAAGCTAAACACATCACTGATATAGCCTCTTAAAATCAGTGAATATTTTGGGACTATTACGTTCATCTTCCTTTTCAGCTATAGTGCTTTCTCCATTTCTTTTAATGGTAATGACACTCATAGGGTCTCAAGTGTAACTGAAGCCGAAGAAATGGCTTCATTGTAGGCCCAAGCTTATTAGATCAATGGCCTGCTAAAACATTGTAGGTCCTGAGTAATGGCTGTTATGGCTATGATGGAGGAGCAGTGTCTCCATTAAGACTAGAGCAGTATGGTGGATGTGGTCCTCAATTTTAAAAGCTCCATTTTAACACTGTGATGTTCTTGCCAGGAATGACATCAGCAAAGACAGGCAATACAAGGGATAAGACAGTGGAAGAAATATATGTGTGATGCAATGCTCGCCAGGTTTTTACTTCTTTATCTAGTTTTCCCAGAAATTAGGTGGTTATACAGGTCTGTATTTTTGGCATTTTTGTGGCCACATGTTTATGAGAAAAGAAACAACAAGCAGGGGCCAGTCTAAGGTCATTGTAGGGGTTACAACAACAACATCAAACATCAAAAGATGCCTATTATTCATAAAACACAATCCATCAACATCAATGGGACTGAAGTTGTGTGTGTTTCAAGCTTCAAGTTCACACATTTTTGAATATCTGTTCTGGCACCATAATACTTCTATTGTTATAAGAAAGGCACAACAGCATCTTTATTTCCTAAGGGGGCTTAAGTAAGTTCATCTATCTCTTCAGATCTTAAAAAACTTCTATCACTGCATCATTAAGAGTATCCTGACCATGTGTCAGAATCACACTGCAGTATGGCAGCGCCATGGTGTCCAAAAAAGCTCTGCAAAGGGTGGTGAAAACTTCATTGATGCTCAACACCCAGCCATTGAATATCTTCATCTTCTTTTGAAGCTCATGTAGATAATGTGACTAGGATAGACTTCTCACCTGACCAGGGTGGACCTCTCACCTGAAGTCATCTAGGATTTGCTCCAATTTCCCCATGACCCCATTCATTTCAGAAATATTGTTAAGATAAAAAATATGATGTCAATGCACAATGTAGAAAAAATAGTTCATGCTTTTGTTACCTCTAGGCTAGATTATTAATGCTTTACTGTTTGGATGCCAGTAGGTGCATAAAGCAAGCTCCAGTTAGTCCAGAATACTTTTTAGAACCAGAAGATCTGACCACATCACCCCTATCTTATCCACACTGCATTGGCTCCCAAATTTTGCATTGGTTATAAAATGTTACTATTGACCTATAGAGCACTGAATGGTCTTGCACTGCAGTAACTGAGCAAACTTCTGGGTTTTTTTGTTTGTTTGGTTGGTTTTTGTTTTTGTTTTTTTGTTGTTTATGATCTGCCATACCTACTTATATCAGAAGGTGCAGTGCCAGCATCTTCACCACAACCATCACTCGGTTGAATGCTACACTACACCATTAAGCCATTGATGTTTGACTTTCTGTTTTCATCCTGGTAACTCTTTTCTATACTGTATATTCTATACTACGAGAACTTGAACTTGACAGAAAAAAGCTGTGAGTAGGAATGGGATGGATCCATTTCTCTTGAGTTGTTTTGGTTTTGTTAAGTTTTTGACAGTGCTCTGAAAAGCATAGATTGAATAAATGTGGGTCCAGAGCTTAGCTAAAATTCTGCTTGTCTCCCAAGCCTTCCACCATGATTACAAACCAGGTTCTACACCATGGTAAGTTGGGTACTGTTAAATGTACAGTGTACACATCTCTTACATATTATTCTGACTAATACTTGCATATATTTACATTTATCTACTTAGTATAGTTTCTCTATAATAAACTAGTGTAATTTCATATTTACATATGTACATTTCATATTTTTATCTGCTCAATAAGCTTCAGTGCAAATTCACCACCCAGAGCCTTTGTTACATAAACACATATATACAAAGTTGTAAATTCCACTTACACTTTGTATTTCTATCTATCTGAGAAGGTACATATAGTGCAATATATTACTCCAGCTATAAGATTTCATCAAAACTGTAGCAAGATCTGTGGCCTTTTTGTCTTAAAAAAAAAAAAAAAAGATCATGCATTAAGATCATGTGCAAGTTTTAGACTGACAGTATTACTACAGTAGACTTCCTGTCAGTCAATCAGTACATAGCAGGCACATTTCATTCACTATGGTCTAATCTACCAGACCACAAACAATAAAAAAAATGTCTATGGTCTATATGCAAAAAGATCTATACAGATGTATGCTCTATATACAAAAAAGAACAATAATTCACCAGGCATCAGGCTAATTACCCATTTTTCCTAGAAATTATAAATGTAGGTTCTGATACTGGTGATTGCCAGCCTAATATCTCTAGTTCCCCAGGAAATAATTGCATCTCTCTGACTCATCAGATTGAGAAGCACTGATGCTATTGATATGATGTAGCATTTCATCCCACCAGCAAGACTGGCTGACAACATCAGGACTGACTGATTTGTACATACTTTTAGGTTTATTTCTGTGAAATGATAAAGCACATTTTAGTATTTCGTAGCATTTTTACTGTTGGTAACTTCTGAACATCTCATATCTAAAGTGGATCATAATTGTAATAATAAATAATTGTAAATAATTGTAATAATAAATAAAATGATTTTAGTGCACCACTGAGTTAAATGCTGAGCCACATGCGTACCTGACTAGAACTTTAAAATTAGAGTAGGTGGAAAAACTATACAATACAAATCTTTAGGCACATCTAGGCTTATTATAATCCAAATTGTACTTCAGATTGACAGAACCCTTTCAGCAGTATTAGCCCAAAAGGTTTTGAAATACATATACATAAGATGTGCTTTTTTTCAACAATTTCTGTCATTACTCTTTTCCCAGAGTACAATATTATGCAGAATGTTTTCATTTCTTTTAATCCAAGAACATTATCTATAATAATTCTTTATGACTGTGTTGTAATTCAAGAATGTATATATTATTCTAAATACAAATGAAAAATTAACTAATGTAAATTAAATAGTTGTGCAAGGTCATGTGTAATTCACAATGATCATTTGCATTTATATTTCAAATGCATTGAAGAAGTGCAGTCTTACAGTAAAAACTTTGAATGATTTGGCATTGTATATAAGAATGAGGAATTTTGCATAATGCACGATGGAAAAAGCATTTTAGAAGTTCCAGATACACTCTAATGGATTTGGGCTATTTTAGCAACAAGGGAAAAAAATGATTGAATATGCATTCAACTCCTCACAGGCCCATAAGAAGAGCAAGAAAAGTGCAACTCTCAAGGTGTTAAATTAAGATAAAATCTGGACTATTAGTGCAATAAGTTGTGTGACACATCTAGTGTACTAATAAAGCTGAGGTTAGTGGAGACAACCAAAGTTTGAACCCCTGTTTAAGTGAATATTATAAATGGCCAGAGCTCAATGGAATATGTTAGGATTGAGGGGATGAATGGAAAGGTACTTCTCACATTATCTTTTTTTCACGTTAGATACTTTAAAAATGCCGTTATTTTGAAAAGAAAGGCTTGACGTTTGAATGTTTTCTATGATTACTAAATAGAAAATCTGTGCATGTGAAACAGAGAGAAATGAGAGAGATGGAGAAAGATGGGGCATATAAACTGAGAAAAGTATTTAAATATGAATTTGAGATATCATGTACAGTTGTGGTCAGAAGTTTACATACACAGACATGTATGTCATCATGGATATAAATGTCATGGTAATGTTGGGTTTCTATGATTTCTGTGAACTATTTCTCTTTGAACTTTTCTGTATCAGAATGATTGTACAATATAAATCTTTACTAAAAAATAAGCCCAAGAACTTGGTGCACAAATTTTTATTTTGGATTTTCTGAAATCAACACAGGGTCAAATATATACAAACACTTAGATTATTAATTCAGTGCTGCTGAAAGTTACAAAATGTCTTTAAGGCCAAGCCCTCATAAACTCCTGTTAGTGATCATGATTGACTACAGTTGGTAAGTTCTCTCACCAACATAAAAAGGGTTTGTTTGACAGCACTAAATGGATTGACCAACACACAGTTCATTGGGAAAGTCCCAGGAGCTCAGTACAGATATGAGAAAGAGGATCATAGATTTACTAAATTCAGGAATGTTTCTTGGAGCCATTTATGTACAACTGCAGATTCCAAGATCATCATTTCAAACAAGTGAGTTATTGGAAGGTGTAGTCATTTTACTAAGCCACTTTGCTGGAAGAAGTCCCAAACTGTCACCCTCAGCTGAGAAGAAATTAGTTTGAATGGTGAAGAACAACCATCAAGGCAATGAACTGGAAGCTGCTGGAACACTGTCTACACTGAAGTGAGTTTTACATTGTCATGGTCTGAAAGGCTGCCATCAAAGAAAGAAATCCCTGCTCGAGAATCAATAACTTCAAGCAAGAAAAAGCCTTCTGGAGGAAAGTTTTATGGTCAGATGAGACAATGATTATTTGGTCCCAATGACCAGAGGTACAGAGGAATACTGCACCAACTGTTAAGCATAGTGGTGGTAGCATCAAGATCTGGGGCTGTTTTGCTGCCAGTGGAACTAAATGGAACAACAAAAAAACCTTTGAATTCTTTAACTTGATGTTATTTTACTAGATTTAACTAGAATCAACTAGATGATTTAAAATTGGGTGTTTCAACAGGACGATGATCCAAACCACACATGAAAGCTGGTTGTGAAATGGATAAAGAAGGCTACCATTAAGCTTAAAACAAATCCTGACCTCAACCCTATCGAAAATATGTGGACTGTGCTTAAAACTCGGGTTTGTGCCAAGAAATACAAAAATTTAACTCTACCAATTCTGCCAAGAAGAGTGGTCAAATATAAAAACAAAATTCTGCCAGAAGCTTGTTGATGGCCACCAAAAGTGCTAAAGTAATCAAAGTGAAATTTGCTAAAGGACATTCAACCAAATATTAGGGGTGCTGTATGTATAATTTTTACCCTGTGTTGATTTCAGAAAACCCAAAATAATTAATACTTGGGCAACAAATTCTTTGTTTGTTTGTTTGTTTTGTTTTGTTTTGTTTCTAATAAAAATGTATATACAGTAGATGTATGTACAAGTAATTGAAAGCTCAATATTGCCATGATGTTCATGTCCATGATGACATTCTTGTTTGTGTATGTAAACTTTGATATAGACACATCACATACTTTTTCTCCCATGGTGTATTTCCTGGAGGCTCTACATGTCTCTTAACTTACTTATTATTATTATTAGTTAATAATAATTACTTTTGGGTAGGTTTGCATTTTTGAGATTTGAGTTTAGAGTTACTATTTTTTTAAATAGTGTCTTTTTAAAATTTTTTTTTAAAGCAGATCACTATGTTTTTTTTTTAATCTCAAACACATAACACATAAATTCTAAGATTTTAAAGGCAAATCCTGAAAAATAATAAAAGCAAAGATAAAACAGAAATATGCATATATTAAACACACTACAATTGTATTTATTTATTCACTTATTGAGTATATAATTAAAATATCAGAAATTAATATTTAAATACTTTCATATTTAGTGCTAGGTGATATTTTTCACGAACATTATGTTGTTGCTGAAGGTAGCATTTTTGTCTCTCAACTCCAGGATTGGCTACTCTAGAATTCCCCATGTATTTTATTTTCCAAAGCAATTCACATGAAATGCCAAGTTGTACGCTCCTGGATTAATCATTTCAGCCATGTCCATGAGTCATCCAGAAGTCTGTTTAAATCCTTAGTTCAGGCTGCCAGTTATCTTCCCTATGCTGCTAAATGTGTATGTGTGAAGAGCTACAAAATGTTAGACAAATTTCAACAGCCAGGAGTATGTATGTAGTTCTGAAGAAAAATATACTTTTGTTAACTGAATGGTTCATTACTCATAGGCACTTGAGTACATATTTTTACTTTGACGTGTATAACACTCTAAGACTGACATTATGATCTTGACTGTATCATTATGAACTGAACCAGAAGTTATTCATGTCACTCAGAACAGCAGAAACAGATACTGTGTTGCAGCATATGACAGAGACAAAAAAATTTATTTTTTTCTTGGATACACTCAGATTTACTGTGTTGCAATCTCATTCAGCATAAAGATTAAAAGCATGTAAAAAAAAAAATACCAATCTATATCTTACCAATAACGCGCATGGATAAATATTTATTTATAAAACAGTAAGGAAAGCCATGCATAAGCAGCTTACCTACAGGAGCTTGAGGATGGAAAAACTGTCCACACTTTCTAAAGCCTATCCTAATATATCTAGGTTCACAGAAAAAAAGGAAAATTTTAGTAAAATATTGGATTTTTTTCCCCACCAGCAGATATTATAGGGTTAACATATGCTAGTGCAAGTTATCACTCAAATACTTTAAGACTTTTTCTCCCTAGTAAAAATGGAAGATGGCAACAGAAAATAAAGCTGGATTTCTTTTTGAATGTGTTTTATAAATGTTTGAGGCACTTTTATATTAACTGGCCTGCCACGTTCTCCCATCTCACATGTCTCACAATGTCAGCCATGTGGACATTAGACAAACAGAATGTAAAAAGGTTATATTAAAAATGTACTGACTGCAAACTGGTAATGTTATTACACCCTCTCTTCTCTCCTTAATGCCTTTGTTAAAA
Organism: Notoglanidium macrostoma; assembly: GCA_030068235.1. Lineage (NCBI taxonomy): Eukaryota > Metazoa > Chordata > Actinopteri > Siluriformes > Auchenoglanididae > Notoglanidium > Notoglanidium macrostoma. The sequence goes on from JAQQZR010001554.1 coordinate 10,535, forward strand.
TTGCAGAACTCTTATTTAAAATGCATAAAGGTTGTCAAGCCTGGTAATATAATATAATCAGAGTAGAAGGACATCATGACAATGTAATGTTGTGTATGATTAAATCCTTGTGTTGCACAGGTCCCTAACCCTGAATATTATTTCTATACAAATTTTTTAAATAGCTGATGGCAACTAAAATACAGGCTTATTTTATTTAACCTACTTGCTTTTTCCTCCCCTGATCTGTTCATGAAACATTATGGAATATTATATTTTTCTGACACTGTTCTGATTATATACATCAGTAAATAAGCACACACATGTACACTGCATCTGGAAAGTATTCACAGCGCTTCACTTTTTCCACATTTTGTTGTTACAGCCTTATTCCAAAATGGATTAAATTCATTTTTTCCTAGGAATTCTACACACAACACCCCATAATGACAATGTGAAAAAAGTTTACTTGAGGTTTTTGCAAATTTATTAAAAATAA
>JAQQZR010001555.1:0-11011 GCA_030068235.1 Notoglanidium macrostoma
TAAGTCCATGAACACCAATACAGCTGAAAGTGATTAACAATGCCCTCAGCTGCTTAACCAACCAGAAAATTATCAGATAGGTTTAATTGATTTCATGCCAGGCCCAATAAAAAAAGTGTTCCTTTAATTTTTGTGAGCAGTGTATTTTTTCTGTTTTCTTTCCACATCTGTAACAGCATTGAGGTCAGGGTCCAATGAGGTTGACATTTATTTTTAGCCTTTGCTTAGAATTTGTTTGTGAGCATTTAGCTTTTTTTTTTTTCTTTCTTCCCCAAGTGATTATTGGGAATGCAGAACAGACTGCATGAGTTTCACTTCACTGAATAGTCAATCAGCATTACTTGGGGTCGTAGCAGCAGCAGTTGTCAATAAGCTAGGGGTTGCAGTGGGATTGCTATGCTTCACATGATTTCCCAAGCCCGTGCAGGAGCCTTTTTTCTCCTCGATGCTGCTGTTGCTTTTAAAAAAAGATGGTTCTAGTACAGTCATTTGAGACAGATACTGCATTTGTTTTAGTTTTTGGCATTAGGAGTTTCCTCAGAATCATTGGAAAGCTTCAGAAAACAAAAACAAATTGATTCTCATGATACAAACCTACAGAAAACCAGGCATTAATTACGCAAGGTAAGTAGGCAAAAGTACATGGATATATAAATATCGAACTGGAAACTGAAGAGATAATAAATCTACACAGGTTAGTGTCACAAGAAAGCACAACTCTAATGGAACCAAAAGAACCAAATGTATGTTTGTGTAGTTTTATGGACAGATTTACTAATTAGCGTGTCAAAAATAGTGCCGATAGGAGTGGCCATTTATGCGGGTGGTCTACTAACAGTGCACATATTAATAAACACATACACAACCAGTTCATTTTAATAATGGCCAATGCAATCTACCAGCGCAAATTACCAAAGGGTCACAAACAGGTGCGTGATTCCTTCTAGTTGGAGATCTTGTAAAGTCATAATCTGGCATTCCAAATAAATTAACATAAGTGGAGAAAATTCTTTTGCTTTTACTGTTCTCAGCACTGCCTCCTCGTAGAGGAAACTACCTCCGCCATGTCGAGTGCAAATTGTTTGCTTTGAGGTCTTTACAAACCTCCGGGTGCAAGACGCTTAAGTGAAAAATTGGATCTCTTAGCAAGTGAAAATATCTTCAGTGTAGGAGAAGGAAAATCCAAACCAACACTGGTTAGTATCCATGAACAGGCTTTATTTATATTTACAAAACGTTCCAATATTCAAAAAGGCAGTGTAGGTAGGGGTTGAAACACACAAGGCTCAGCACTTCTAGAATTAGGAGGTTGGCAAGACTTCGCAATGATTTGCTGAACTTGTGAGGTCATACCATGAAATGAGGACGCAAACAGGAAACCGGTGGCGGCGAGATGTAATGTCCGGAGCCGTTTAGTCACTTGTATAATTGGACTGATTCCTCACTGTTTCACTTTTTCATTTTCACCACTGTCTTTTTTTTTTTTTTTCTTTTCTTTTTTTTTTTAAATGGTTGATTAATATTGTGATGCATATTTTTCGATTATCAAATATAAAACTGATAAATCTCAAGGGTGGACAAGTGATAAATTCATTAGCCAGCCCAACAGGCAAATAAAAGATCCAGCGTGCCAATCCGATGGCTTTATTGCAGCTAACATGACTGGATAAAACATGATGTGTTAGTCAGCTGAGTCACTGGAGACAAAAGAAAATGAAGTATATGAATTTACAAGGAGGAGTTGACCGTGTAGTTATAGTCAATATCCTTTTCTTTCGTTGTAATGAAGTTTTTGAGCTGGAAGAGGTGTGAGGTGAACCAGAAATAAACAAGACGCAGTCTAAATGTTCAGCTGTATTGTTTGGTTCATATTGCTGTTGATTGCCACTTACAGAACTGCACAGCAGGCCATTTTTGCCGTTCCTCTGTCCCCCCAGCTGTCCAAACCTTTTTTTTTTTTTTTCTGAAACGTATATGCTGCTCATTATGACCGCTAGCTATCCAACTCAACCGTCTTACCCGCAGTTAACCAGACTGTAATGGAGAGAAGCATGCTGGCCTAGAGGCCACCATATGCTGTGCCTGAGTTCATAAAATTAACTTTGGTCTGAAGGTGGTGAGTACATGTGTCTTGGCAAGAGGACACGGTGCATAATTGAACCGCTGCTCAGAATCCTGATTGCATCCAATTCATCGCTCTGTTTTCTACATGCCGGATGCTCCCCTCCCCCGGCACCCAATTAGAGCGCGGTCGAAGCAAACGCGCGAGGGACGCAAATACAACGTGAACTGTCTTTTCACTTTTGAAGAAGTTTAATGAGGAGATAACGATGACAAAGATGAATGGCAGGTAACGTCGTTTGAACTGCGTATGCTTTAACGATCAATAATGATTCTTAGACAGTGTTTGCTGTTGATATTGATGTTGCAGGTACATTTTTTTCGTGAGTGAATAATGCAGCCATTTCAGGCTAACTCTGGAGCCTGGTGAGTCTGACGCAAGAGCTCGTCTGACTGACATGTAAACACGCCGATAAATGTCGGATAGCCGCTATTGTTCCTGGTTTGATCGATGGAGTATCTGATCAGCCATGACAGCTTGAAGTCCTGTTAAGATTTAAAGGCATTATGTTCTTATTGTCTCTTGTATATCAGGCACTTTATTACTTGATTTATACTTTTATCTGCATGTATTTCATACTGTATTACAACACCAACAGAGAGCTCATGACTTGATCCCCTATTTTGTCCTAGGCTTAGGTGGTAGGTGGAGAGGAAGTGTATATTTAGCCAGAACTCCACTGAGTGGTGACTTAAATGATGACTTAATATCACCAAATTAAAGTTTGTTTTTATATAAGATATTTGCCACACAGTTGTACCCTTCAATGCAAATAGCATTTAAACAAAGCGAGGCTTGTGACATATTGATTTTTTTTTTTTTTTCCTGCTTACTGTTTATCATAAAAAATAGCCCTAAAGCAATAGCCTTAAAAAAGACAGGAAAATGAGTATTTCTATGATTTTAAGTTTAAGGACAATAGGGGAGGGTGTAATCAGCTGTGCAGTCGGGAGCTGCTTGCTGGCAGAGGCAATTTCTTCTTTATTTATTTATTTTTTTGTGATAAAGGTGATCACTCGGAAGAATTTCGTACTGATTTGCAGTGATGTCTCTTTGAAAAGACACAAGTGGAACCAAACCATACAATGGCACCAAAGATATAGGATAAAAGAACCAGTGTTTTTCCTTTATCTGCATATATGTGCCCTGGAGGGAAAAAAAAGAATCTTTTCAGTATGAGCATAGTCCACTGATGTGAGGGAACAATAGAAGAAATAATGTTTTGTCTCATTTTGTTTGGATCACATCACAGCCAGTGATCATGAGAATACACATCTATTCAACTCCATGGATTAATGAAGTAATTATCACAAACAGCGCTGGCCTTTCCTTTAGCAGCAGCTGGAGTGAAACAGAAGCCCCTTCCTCTCAGGCTCACCCTTATTGTGCTCCCAGTCTCTCTCTCTCATTCCCTCTTTTCTCTTCTTGACTAATGACTGGTAAACTATTATGCGCTTCCTCCTTTCTTATTTTTTAATAGGAGGAAAGTGCAACTGATATGGGTGTCAGGGATGAGCGAGCGCTAATGTATTTGCCCATATTTGCCTGCAGTGCTTTAAATGAGGCTTATCAGGCATGCCAAGCTCAACGGTTAGGAAAGATGACCAGGAAACCCGAAGTCTGGAAAAGGGCAAAGGTTATTATAGAGCCATTCACTCTTGTGTATATTCTCTAATCTTTATATCTTCTACTAGTCATTTTAAGTCGAGCTTCTGTTGGCACTCCTTTTGTCTCTTTATGCGAATCACATCTAGCCATTTCGGTTGGAGTTGATGCTATGTTTACTTACCCAAGACCTTAATAAACGATTCATTTCTATTTCACCTTCTTCGAATATCAGCCATGTTTATGAAATGGCATTATGAAATGGGAAGATGGCAAGTAGGTCAAACAAGGGAAGTGAGCGCACATAACTTTCGAAAGTATTGGAAAACGATCAAACGCATAGCGCGAACGCCATGAAGTTTTGTGAGCCGCATAACATCCAGCATAATAGGACATGAGCTGGTACAACATAAATATATGCATAAATAAACAAAAATAATGCAAAGCTTAACCTCACTGCAGCCATCTGGAACCGTTAAATGGAACGATTCAGTTGACTGGGAAGCTCTTCCCTTTTAAAAATAACCTCAGCAATAAAATATTTAGGTGTGTATATATCTCACCTGACCCCAAAGGTCTTTATAAACTTATATTCATACCACTTCTTTAGACTATTAAAGACCAGCTGGAACAGACTCTCACTTTCCCTTATGGGCCAAATATCAACAATTAAAATGGAAATTCTTCCCCTAACTAACTGTCACTAATCTCCTGGGTTGCTTCTCTTGAATTGAATCCTACCTAAATTCTCCTGGAAGGAGAAAGAAAGCTCAGAATCAAATGATCAACAATACAAAAACCCAAATCAAAAGGAGGTTCTTAATGCTCCAAATTTCAATTACTATTTCATCGCCAGACACTCGCAATATATAAGGCTGTGGACCAAAAATTCAAACCTGTACATGGTTAGTCTTGGAACAAACAATAGCCCAAAAACTTCCTCTGTCATATTCACCATTCACAGGTAACTCCAATCCCATAAATCCAAATCCCCTAACTGTTTTAAAAAATGAATACATCAAAACTACTTTGACAGCATGGTGGAAAGCCAATACGCTTTCACAAAATAACCCATCAGCACTGACTCCCCTGTGGCACAACCCAATGTTTCTAAAAAATAAAAAAACCTTTTGTATTTCAAACATGGGAAATGAGAGAGGTGGCCAGCCTGGGGCATCTATTTTGAAGGCTGCCTGCTCGTGACATACGAATCATAAGATTCAAAAGAAATACAACATACTGCTTTTACAAATATATCCATCTTAAACAGGTGATTAAGAACAAAATCAACACAGATAACGTCTACTGTCTAATACCTCCTCTTTTTCTTCAACTTGGAAAAAAATAAAACCAAAATGATATCACAGCTATATAACTTACTACAATTGCAAGCCACCATAATGTCTTCCAATCATAACACTGGCTGGAAATCAGTAAGCAATAACACGTTTTATATATCAAGCAATACTAAAACTCCAAACACTAAATAAGATACTACGTGAAGTCCAAATTACTACACACAAGCTCTGTTAGTTGAGCCTACAAAACAATAACACTTGCAAACACAGCCCAAGTACAATAGATGACTACCTACACTCATTTTGCTCATGTACATTCATCCACACATTTTGGTTCGATACTTTGTATCAGAAATTCAAATACTTTTGAGCAATGTGGCATCGAGTTCAAAACAATCGGAGGAGAAATTGAAGAGAAGTTGAAAGCAATTCGAGGCAGAAAGGCGCATGGACCTTATTTGCTGTAGATAGAGATGTTTTAATTCTCTCTGGTCTCAGAAAGAAGAATGTCAACGTCAAAAATGTCACACCGCTGTCCCTCCATGCCGACTTTACACAGACCCTTTACACAGAAATCGATTCCGGCTCTGTTGGTACCAACAAGGCCTCCAGGTCTGAAGCGTAACAAGACAGACCCCGCATTCTGTAATCGGACCATTCAAACGGAACAGCGAGGCGGAATAAAGGCGCAACATTCCCACCTTCGACAGGCTGTGTAAAAGATGCTTATCACTTTATCAAAACCATTTGAATAAAAATAAAGTAGTCCTCCGAAGAGACAAAAAAACTGAACAATTGAAAAGAACCAGAAGGTCATTTGCTGACACTGTTACATGCATCAAATCTATAACAACTTTTAAAATACCGTCACCCCCCACATTTCAACACAGCTTGCACCTTCTTTTCTGGCATTCACACAGTATCTTTAATAGAGTGCGTGACAGCGGCTTACCTGAGCGTGTAGAGCAGTGACTGTGGGTAAAATGAATATAATAAGATAAATAGCTATGTATAGTGTAGAGTATAGGTCATAAAACATAAAATAAATTGTTAACTTGCAATAAAAAAACAATCAGTCTCTGTTCATAGACTGACACACACACACTCATGTACCAAGAGCATCTATCAACATTAGTGCTTGCTTTATATCTTGCTCATTAGCCCAAAACCACGTACACGGCGCCATTCCCTTAGCCAAAGCTCTTTTTTTCTTCTTTAAACCTGGCTCAGGTCAGCATTGCTCACCCTTGATGTTTCAGTAACCGAGTCTTTACTGGGGTTTTGACATTTCAAGGACAGAGGAAGAAAAAGTGTGCCTTCCCTGAGCAGCGATGCCTCACCACTCTCCAGTATTGCCTCTGATAAAGATATACCTCATGCTGTAGAAGAAAGATGCAAGAGAAATGTTTTCCAAGACAAACACAGGGCTGTCAGATTTTACAGGAATGCAATCTGGCATCTTTAGTAGGCTCATAGCTGGAGTTCTGAGGGTTTTTATCAACTCCATTAGGATAATCGGGGTTAATGCAGAATAAGATGAAGCAGAGAATTTGAGTCAGGGAAATAATTGAAGGGCAGAGGCAGTGAGAATGCTATAAAAGAAGAGGGAAGAAAACTGACCAGCTAAGCGATGTGCTGAGTAAAAGAAAGGTTACAGAGATTTTTTTTTAATTAATATGTAGATGGTAAAAAGTAATCGTCGAAGCCATGATTCTCAGCACAAGTGTATTATATGGCTTAGGAAACCTGTTTGCCTTGCATTCTGGAGTGCTTGTGTACGTTTGGATGAGCCTCTTGTCAATCATTGTATAGACGCTCTTCAGTATCTCTTCAATCCACCTCATTTCAGTCTGTTCTGAAAGAAAAAACATGGCTGAAATCAGCAAGCGCCCAGCACAGACAGATAATTGTCCTCTCAGCAAAAACATGCTGTCTGCGGAAAAGGTGTAATGACAACACAACCTATTAAAACCAGAATAAACAGTCACAGCACTTTTTCCAAGATAGAGTAATTTATTATTGGTGAAGGCAATGAAGTAGGACGCAGAATTAGCGACCTTGCTCCTGGGCAGGTAAACAGAACCCAACTACTTAACCATTAGAGACCAAAAATAGTTTCTTGCGCATCTGCCTATCAGACTATAGCATTCAAGATTCATTAAGAAAAGTTATTAAATATTTTTGGTCTGTGGATGAAGCACCCGAGGCCGAGACTGGAACCTAACATATTTTCAAATTCTCTTTTTGTCTATATGAGAACATTCAAATGATTTCCATTCGTGTTTTCTTATAACAAGTTCAGAATGGATGGAACCCTCACCTGAGAGTGTGCACCGTGGGCAGGTCCAGCGTTTTCTACTTAACAGCTGTTGAAAAGCCTCTGAGAGCTGCAGCAGTGTCTCCATCCTCTTTACACTACAAGTCATTAGATCTTTGGCTCTAGTTTAAACTCTTGGGGCCGCCACACAGCCTCGAGCCTTTTTCCCAGTTTCAAGGCAAGTCCACTTTCATTCTGTTTTAAGAATAAAGATTCAATGTGCTTGTGTATTTCCAGACCCGCAGTGTAACATGCTAGACAATGAAAGACCTCTGAACACACGATTACATAGAGCCTGTTTACTCATGGTTTTAAAAGGCGTCTTGGGCGATCGGATCGCGAGCGTGTCAGACTATTGCGTAACTATTGGTGGTGGCAGGAATAACAGAGTTTTTACACAAGATGCGAGTCAAAATGTTGTGGGATTGGATTGTCATATTTTATACATATTTTAAGCGATTCATCCTCGCATCAATCACAACAAAATAAAGCTCAAGATTGCACTGTGTGTGTGCTTGATTGCTCCTCTGCCACTTCCAGCTGGTTTGAAAAGCTACACTGATTAGCATAGGATTGTATTGCAAGCTTCACAGCGATGGTGAAGGAGCAGCACAATTATCGCCTCGGGTTTAAAACGAGCTTTACTGTCCTTGAAGCTAATTGCCTATAGTCATACTGACAGCACTATAGGCTGTAACCAGATTCTTCCCTTTAACAGCCCAGGTACTGTAATAATTCTCCTTTATTTTAACCTAAAATTAGATGACATGTAAAATACTGGGCTATAAATTTGGGCAAAATGTTAGCTAGATGCAACAAGAGAGAGGTCACGTCAGTTTCTGTGACTGGGCTAAAGCAGGTTGCTGACAACCTTACAAAAACAACAACTTATTCTACACTTTTCTGGCAACAAGCTTCAGAATCTTGAATGTGATTGACTGTTGGTAACGCATTGGGTTGCTTTCCCACCTCATAGCCCTAGAGTCCTCGAGGGGGTTTCTCATGTTCTCTGTGGGTTTCCACTTGGTTCTCAGGTTCCCTCCCATTGTACAAAAGCATACTATTAGGGAGATCTACATCTGCTTTATGCCCAGTATTTCTGGGAATAGGCTCAGAATCCACCTTGACCTTGACCAGCATTAAGCTGTTACTGAAGATAAATGAATTGATACATTGAGGCTCATTTATCAAGCTGGATGTGAATGGATTTGTTCGTAAATTGTTTGCAGGAGCGTTGACATCCTGTAAATTCAGAAAAAACGTATCTTCACGCTCCCGCGTGTCTGAATTTACGCACAAGAAGCCGAACTCATGCAAAACTCACTTAGTCATATCATTTGAAATGAATTAATGCACTTAGATTACATTTAGCTCAAGTAGCTATTTCAATTCCAGTTTAATGAAAATTTTGTGAGAACCAGTCATGTCATATGAATGGAATGAATATTAAGTAATAGTTCATGTTTATTCAGAAGTGGGTAAAATGAGCAACACTCTACATGGCTGCTGTGATTGGCTTGCTTTCACAGCGCAAGCTTGAGGAGGAGGAGGTGTTGGAGTCTATCGCAACACACAACCTGATATTTATTTGAATTTATAAAAATAAAACTGGCTATTTATCTTATAGCCACTAATAATGAAGCAATGTTGGAATGATTTGCAAAACACTCGCTCACTTTGAATAACCTTGTTATCCTGATCAAAGTTGCTGTGAATTTATCCCAGAAACACTGGGCATAAGGCGGGAATACACCATGGATGTGATGCCGGTCTATTGCAGGGCAACATAAACATGCGTGTTCACACACTTTTTAACACCTAGAGGACATTTATCTTAGCCAGTCAACCTACTGGCATGTTTTTGGGAGGTGGCTGTTGGTTGACTTGAATAATTATTCACCCCCTTGTTGAACTTTTCTTCATTTTGTATTGGAACTGAAATGGGCTTAATTGGGAAGGGGATTGGTACAATTGATTTGCAAATATAAAAAAGTTCCTGATTTGCATAAGTATTCACCCCCTGTTGCTGTGAAAACCTATATTAGTTCTGAAGTAACCATCCGATATCACATAAATGGTTGAATGAAGCATGCAAAGGTTGTCAGATGTTCTCAGTATAATTAAACCTGTTCCTGGAAAAACCCAACGATTGTTTGAGAACATGCCTATCTGAACACCATCATGAAAACTGTCAAAAGAGTCCTGGGCAAAGTTCTGGAGAATTATCAGTCCAAGACCAAGTTAGATCAGAACCACATTGCTATTAACTAGATTGTTGTTGCAAAAACAAACAATCAAACAAATAAAGTCATTGGGATCCTGAGAAAGGACTTTAATCCCTCCAGCTATGCCACTTGTACTGTTCAATGCCTGACCCTAATTTCCTTACAAAGAAATTTTCCATTAGCCTCAGTCATATGGCAACAAAACATCAATTTCAATTCTTAGTGCCGCAATGAGACGTTGAGCTTATAAATAGAAAGAAAAAATATCAGTGGGGCAGCCCTACAATTTACACGCTAAATTAAATGATCTATTCTGTTGGCGTTCTCTTTTTTACGTCTCAAATTTATATGGCTAATAGCTAGAAATAAGTAGAGAAGAAAAGCTGTGCTCTCTGCTCTCGCTCACTAATTCTCTTGGGAGAAAAATCCCATTTTCTGACCCGTCTAGATTAATATATTGACTTTTTTCCAAGTATTACTTTCCTCCCAAATGAATAAATGATGTATCCCCTCCCCCAAAGGCGAGGAATTACTCAATTTGAAATGTGAGGTGACTGAGAGTTGTGTAGAGACCCCTGCTGTTTTTAAGACACCACTTTCGAAGAAGGAACAGTTTTCTAAGAATTAATTAGATTAGGGACTAAATTAGTCTCAGTGCTGGTTCTTAAATAAATGTTCTACTTAGAAGGTCAGTAAGGAGTGAAATGTGATGGGGCATACTGTCCTAGGAAAAACATCAACAACGGGGAGGTCATTCCCAAGATGTTCACTGTTCTGAAGACTTTCCCATGGAGGAAAACGTTATACTCTTACCGACACTGGTAACAGCTTTCAGAAAACATTGCCATATCAATATACACTTTTTAAATCCATCAACGTTCCTGTCTGATTTATTGCTATAGAAGCGATAATGTTTTAGCACCAGCACATTAATATAAATTTTTTATTTGCCCCACAGCCTGAACCACAATCATAGCTCCATCAGAAAGTAAATCTGACAAATCGGTATGAAACATTCAGTTGTTCTTTGGTAGAATAAATCACAAGTTAATGTGTTTTGAGATGCTTTTCAGCTCAATAGTGGATGCTTGAATTTATATAGACATCCTAGCCATTCTCATCTAACCTTTCTCATTAACGAGAACTGCCTCTCTCTGGAATTTTTTTGTTTGTCACTCCGTTCTATGTAAACTCTATAGACTCCAGAGGAAATTCCAGATTATCCGCACTTTCTGAAAAATTCTAACTAGCCCATCTGGCACTAACCACAATGCCACGGTCAAAAGGAAGTGGACTTTCCTGGGTAGCTTTTTTCCCTGCTGTCCTTTTCTGATTGAAGAACTAATCACATGAACATGTGCTATTCCATCCATCCATCCATTATCTATACCGCTTTATCCGTCTGGGTCGCGGGGGAAGCTGGAGCCAATCCCAGCATCTTCGG
>JAQQZR010001556.1:0-11009 GCA_030068235.1 Notoglanidium macrostoma
TCCCGGACTACTCTTTGTGTAAGCGTATGTTCCTACGCTCGGTTTTATTTTCGTCTTTTGTGTACGCGATTCATTTCTGCCTTTGTACTCCGGCTGGCTCTTCCTGGTTTTCACTGCTTCCCGCCTCGCACACCCTCGGCGTGTGCCGCGGCGAACGTCTGCCACTAGATCTCACACGTGACTACTTCTTCCACTGTCTCTGCTCAGGTGCCTTTCCACCGACCATTTCTGCTCACTCAAACGCTACAAAATTATATATATATATATATATATATATTTCACCATTAATTTTACTCTAATGATGACAATACCAATATGAATAATGTCATATTACCTTTATGACCTCACTGAGAAGAGAAAGGTGAACATATAGTTCCCAAATATATACATCATGCCTTCATGGAGCTGCTTTATGCACAAGAGCATTGTCATGCTGGATCAGGTTTGGGTCTTTTAGTTCCAGTGAAGGGAAACTGTAACACCTTAGCATAAAGAGGCATCCTATACAATTATGGGCTTCCAACTTTGTGGCAACAGTTTGGGAAGAACCACATACCACAAACCATAAACCACAAAGTTGGAAGCCCAGAATTGTATAGGATGTCTTTTTATACTGTAGTGCTACAGTGATCGCCCTGTACATTACAGCTTTGCTTTTCACTCACTATATAATTTCACTATACAACTTATTGCAGATGCTCTGCAGAACATATCTACTGTACTTTGCTGCATATACTGATATTATATATATTATGGCAAGCCATTTAGGAAATAATACACATATATATATATATCGTTATGGGGAAGGATTCCCGAGGTGGGTAGTGGATGGGAACCTATATTAGGACCCCAGGTTGGCTGCGGCTCCGCCTGTAAGATGACTGGCGATGCCACAATGGCTCGTGATGTTACAGGACTCCCCCCTCTAGGAACGGCTCCCGACATTCCCAGGGCTGCCCTCCGTTCCTCGCGAAACTGACCCCCTGATTAACCCCGGGTCCGGAATGTGCCGGGCAGGAACCCAAGAATGGTCCTCCGGCCCATACCCCTCCAAGTCCACTAGATACTGGGTCCACCCGCGCACCCGGTGGGAGTCCAGGATGCGTCGAACCGTAAAGGCCGGTGACCCTTCAATGATGCGTGGGGGTGGGGGTGGGGGGTGGCTGGGGCATGGTGCGCCAGAGGGCTGCAGAGCACGGGCTTCAGATGGGACACGTGAAAGGTGGGGTTAATTCTCCAGTACCGGGAAAGGTCCAGGCAATAGGCCACCGGGTTGATGCGGCGCACGATCTTGTATGGTCCTACGTAGCGTGGGGCTAGTGTCTTGGCGTTGGCCCGCAATGGGAGATCCTTTGCAGACAGCCAGACTCTCTGACCAAGACGGAAACTTGGAGCTCCCCGACGGTGGCGGTTGGCAGACCGGACAGCCCGCTGTCTGGCCGCCAGCAATGCTCCTCTGACCCTTTGCCAGGTCCGCCGACATCGGCGCACCAGTTGCTCTGCCGCTGGGACCCCAACCTCCTCCTCCTGCTCTGCAAACATAGGCGGAGGGTACCCAAACTGGCACTCAAATGGTGACATGCCCAGAGCCGAGTGCCAGAGAGTATTATGAGCATACTCTGCCCGTGCCAGGTGTTGCGCCCATGATGAGGGGTTAGCCGCAGCCAGACCAGCTCTAGGGCCTGGTTGACCCTCTTGGTCTGGCCGTTGGACTCAGGGTGAAAACCCGAGGACAGGCTAGCAGTGGCCCAGAGGAGTTTGCAAAAGGCTCCCCAAAATCTGCTGGTGAACTGCGGGCCCCTGTCAGATACCACATCCGTGGAAAACCCATGCACCCGGACTACGTGCTGTAAGAAAAGCTCAGCCGTCCCCTTCGCAGATGGGAGCTTTGCTAACGGCACAAACTTGCATGCCTTAGAAAAATGGTCAACACATACCAGGATGACCGAATTCCCCTGGGAGATTGGAAGGCCAGTGACAAAGTCCATGGAGACGTGCGACCAGGGACGCGAGGGAACAGGGAGGGGCCGAAGAAGGCCCTGTGGACGCGTGCGTGGCTCCTTGTTCCGAGCGCAGGTCTGACAGGCGGCCACAAAGGCTCTAACATCTTTATCCATACTCGGCCACCAGAAGCATCGCCGCAGGAATTCAAGGGTCCGGACTGCCCCGGGATGAGCGGCAAAGAGGGAGGTGTGGCCCCAGGACAGCACCTGCGGCCTGAGAGTGGAGGGAACATAAAGCCGCCCTGGTGGGCCACCTCCAGGATCAGGCTCTTGCTGGAGGGCTTCCCGGATAACTCGTTCCAGGTCCCACTGCAATGGGGCTACAACCCGTTGAGGGGGCAAGATCGGCCGGGGAATGGGCTCCAAGACGTCCGGGTCCCACTGTCTTGAGAGGGCATCTGGCTTCACATTCTTCGTGCCCGGTCGATAAGATGAAACAAAATCAAACCAGGCAAAGAACAAAGCCCGGTTGGCCTGCTGGATGTACGCCAGGTTCTTGTGGTCCGTCCATACAAGGACCTGATGTTTAGCCCCCTCAAGCCAGTGCCTCCATTCCTGTAGGGCCAACCTTACCGCTAAGAGTTCCCTATCCCCCATGTCATAGTCTCTCTCCGGTGGGGTGAGGCGGTGCGAGAAGTAGGCGCATGGGTGCAGCGACCGATCCTTACCATCTCGCTGGGAGAGGATTGCCCCGACCCCGATATCTGAGGCGTCCACCTCGACTATAAATTAGACTTTGGGGTCAGGCATATGGAGAACTGGGGCCGTAATTAGTCTCTCCTTGATAGTATTGAATGCCCTCTTAGCCTCCTCTGTCCAGGAGAACCCCTTCAGGGACTTTTTGGTCAGTGTGCTGAGTGGGGAAGCTAGGGTGCTAAAATTTCTAATAAAACGACGGAAGAAATTAGCAAACCCTATAAATTGTTGGACCGACTGGACCGAGGAGGGGCAAGGCCACTCCGCGACCGCCTTGACCCTAGCTGGGTCCATACTGAGCCTCCCTTGGGACACCACAAATCCCAAGAATGAGATTGTGGGCACGTGAAATTGCGATTTCTCCAGCTTGACATATAGTTGATGTTGCAAAAGCAGCTGGAGAACCCATCGCACATGGACCACATGTTCGTCCAGCGAGGCACTAAAAATTAGTATGTCGTCCAAGTAGACGAAGGCAAAGTGGTAGAGGGTCTCGTGAAGCACCTCGTTGATGAAGCGTTGGAAGACCTCAGGAGCGTTAACCAGGCCAAAGGGCATGACCAGGTATTCGTAGTGGCCCGTCGGCGTGATAAATGCGGTCTTCCATTCATCCCCTGCCCTGATGCGGATCAAATTATAGGCACTGCGCAGGTCCAGTTTTGTAAAAACTCTGGCCCGCTGCAGGCATTCGAAGGCCGAGTTCATCAAGGGCAGGGATTAACGATCCTTTTGCGTGATGGAGTTCAGCCCCCAGTAATCGATACAGGGTCTCAGGTCCCCCCTTCTTCTTGACAAAGAAGAAGCCTGCCCCTGCTGGTGACCTTGATGGTCGGATAAACCCCATTCCTTGAGCCTCCCTGATGTACTCCTCCATCGCCGTGTGTTCAGGTGGCATGAGGGAGAATAACCTGCCCCGAGGAGGGATAGTACCTGGGAGCAGGTTAATTATATATATATATAATCAATGAAAACTCTGAATATATGAAGTGAAAGTCTGAATATATGGAATGAAACTTGAAAATATGAAATGAAACTTGAATATATGGAATGAAACCTGAATATATGGAAGGAACGTCTGAACTCTGTTAGGCGTGCTCTTCTAATTTCTTTAAGTAGTCTTCAGGAATAGTTCTCCAGGCTTTGTAAAGGTTATTCAAAAGCTTTTCTTTGGATGTTGGCTGCCTTCTGTTCTTTTCTCTGTCGAGATCATCCCACAGTAATATTGAGATTGGGCATTGGGGAGGCCAATACATGACTGGTAGTGTTCCATCCTGTTTTTTTCTATGGAGGTATGCAGGAATCCTGGAGAATTGTTCCTCAAGACTACAAGTTTGGCTCTTTGGAAGCAAAACACGAAGAAAGGGGTGGCTCAAGACTTTTGCACAGTACTGAATAGCCACCATATTTTCTTTTAAAGTAAAGTAAAGACGACTTCAAAAATAATGGCATTACATCTTTCTACTTAAAAGAAAAATACTTCAACATGCCGTAAACAGTAATAAAGAAAACCAAAGGACATTAGCTGGTAAGTTTTACTGAGCATCTCGGAGACTCAGTTGTTATGGAGATTAACTGTCACATTTGATTCTTTTTTTTGATGAAAAACCCAGGAACCTTCATTTTTTGCATGAAAAGTGTCTCTTATGTAATACGTTGCATTCTTTACTGACATATGAACATTTTATATATATACAATTTTACAGAATGCCTAGGCGGTGGAAAATAAAGGCTAAAAGAGGTGTACCTGCCAATGCTTTTTTATTTAAAAAAAGCATCTTATGAGGCTTAAAAGAAGGGTCAGGTAGAAGTCAGTCAGGTCAGTTGAAGGCACATAGGATTTGCCATGTAACTCTGAGCAAAAACTTCAAATCGCTGCAGAAGCTGAGAAGTCAAGGGTCCAGTGATCTTCCCATTATATTATAGTGTAATACAGTGTACTTGTATTATGGACTGACTCCATGTGAGGTAAGCATGTGACCAGTTAGCCACTGGAGACCAGAGTAGAATTGAATACTAGCATAGGTGCCAAAAACCTTTTTTTCTCTATGTACTCAGGTTTTCTTTTCAAAATTCTTTTAGATCAAAACAGTATGCATATCAACTGGCAGTAATATATGACATCAAACATGCACAGTCATGGGATAATACGCAGATGGCAGGGCCTTATTGGTTCACATTGTTTATGAAGTGGAAACCCAGTCTGTCAATGAGGAGTCCAGAGGCAACCAGCCTTACACAGGCCACAAGTTTTAACCACACAAATGTGTAATATTTCTTCAACAACCTTGGACTGATCATTGAGAGCTACTTTGATAGGAGTGACATATGGAATGTAGATTAAACTGGTGTAACAGCAGTCCAGTCACTAGACCATGTTGTTGCACATCACAGAGTCAAGCAGGAGGGTGCGATGAATATCAGGTGAAAGAGGTGTGCTCGTGTCAATAGCATGCACTGTTCAAGCACTGGGAAATGCAATTTCCCCTTTTTTGTATTCCCTTATAAACATTAAAAGGAATACTTTATTCAAAGTGGGCCAATAAGTTGTGCCAGAAGCAGTTTCTGTATGAACATGAATCTTGCCAAGAAGATGGCAATATATGATATTCATTTACATTTACCCTTATCAAGAGCGACTTACCTTATCAAGAGCGAAGTGCTTTGAAGTCTCTATCAGTAAATCTATTCTGATACTGGTTCACTAGGGCTCAGACTAAGAATACCATCACATCTAAACACTGTTGGCAAGTATTTTCATCCATCCATCCATTATCTGTACCGCTTTATCCATCTGGGTCGTTGGGGAAGCTGCAGCCAATCTCAGCAGACTTCGGGTGAGAGGTGGGGTACACCCCGGGCAGGTCGCCAGTCCACCACAGGCAAGTAATACAGAAAGGGTTATTTATTTATTTATTAATTTATTAAGTGAACATAAAGTGCTAGTCCAACTACCTCTGAGAGAGGTAGGTAGCAGATGTCGAATGGTGCCCAGAAGTGGACCTGCTAGGAGTGCGTTACTGTAGTCTAGTCTCGAGGTGCCAAGTATTGTGAAGACTGATTTGCCTGCAGCTGCAACACCCAAAAACCTTCAAGCCAGTTTCCAATCTACAGGTTTTTGACCGTTTGAACCTGAAATTGACAATGCACCCTGACAAGTCACTGACTGCCCAGACCCAGGTATGTCACTGATATCCAACACTTTCCAGCCCAACTCTTTCCACGAACTCTGCTACACCATCCTGGTTACTTCTGGCTCCTCTGCAATTTGTGATGTCACCATGGCCTGTGCTCCATATGAACCAGGCACCTCAGGGGTGTTTACATGTCAGGTGTTCAATCCTTCAGCAGTACTGCCGTTCCAAAAGCAGGGACAAGGAAAGCAATTGGCAGGACCAAGAATAAGAGGCAGTGTGAAATATTCACTGATACACCAGTGAAACAAGGACCGATAGAAAAGGAACAGAAAAGAAGATGTAAACAAGTAAGAAATATATCTTGGAAAAGAATAAAGGCAAGAAAAGACAATGGAGAGAAAGCCCACCAAGACAATGTCGAGCCAATGGTGAGGGTTCTGAGACTTCAGATGAGGAAAACATTTGTATTGACAGCATAGAACCCTTTGGCACCTCAACGCTAAAGGAAGTGTGGATAAAATGTGCCTGTCACAATTTGGCCCCTCGCCGCAAGCACGGCAGGCATCATGGACTCAGTCGTGTGCGCAGTGCTTTCATTGTCTCCGTCGAGCATAGCGAGGAAACGTTCACTTCCGCATTATGGCATGAACTACATGGGACTACAGTTCCCATGAGTGCACACTCCCAGCCAGATCACGTGACCTGAAATTGAATGCAGATGCATCCAATCCAGAGACAATCAGCCTGTGTTTAAAAGGACTCTCGGTTGAGCTTCGTATTTGTGAAGTATTAGATTTCCTTCCGTCATGCTATTGCCAAGCCCTGTTACCCGCATTTTTTTTCCTCATGTGTTGGACTCTGCTCTGTGTTTTTGATTATTGTTCTGTCTTTCCTCTGATACTCGGTTTGCTGATCGCTCGACCTCGCTTATGTTTGTGGTTTATTCTCTTGCCTGCCGATTTTGTACCGCTGCCCATCTTGTGTGTATGTGTGTTTAAATAAACTCCATGAGTTTTACAAAGCCGTCTTCTCAAGTGCGCATGTGTCCCGCCAAACCCCGCCCATGTGATAGAATGCTTCGCCAGACCAGAGACGCAGCAGGAGAATGGGAAGATGGCCGAATGCACACCATGCCGTCCTTCTTTTTACAGAGGGTAGGATTATGCACCTCGGTACCCTATGATGGAGTGGATTATCCTTCTCGTGGATTTCTAATCCAATGCCAGCTCTTTATTAAGTACCTGCTGGATCCCAGGCCCACTGATGACATCTGGGTACTGTGTATGATTCGCTGGCTAACTGGGCCTGCCCGCATTTTCGCCGAGAGCCTTATCGGCATGGAGCACCCATGCCTACAGAACCCCAAGTCCATGTCCCTGCCGGAATCAGAGTCCAAGTCCAAGTCCGAGTCTGAGTCTGCGCCAGAGTCAACGTTCACGTCGGAATCAAAGTCCATGCCAGAGTCTGAGTCCACACCAGAGTTCATGCTGGATCCAAAGTCCATGCCAAAGTCCAAGTCCAGGTCCAGGCAGAAGCCCAAGTCAAAGTCCATTTCCATGCCAGAGCCAAGGTCCACGCCAGAGCCAAGGTCCACGCCGGAGCCAAGGTCCACGCCAGAGCCAAAGCCCACACTGGGGGCAACACCGTCACTAGAGCCTGTGACAAGAAATATGCCTGAACCCACATCTGGATCGCCACAAGGGTCAGAAGCAACTCTAGTTACACTCTCTCCCAGAGCTCATTCCTGTTCCAGCTAAAGTTGCTCTCAAGGATCCCGCTCCAGTTCCTGTTCGCTCTTCACCTGAGTACATGACAAGAATTCTGCCTGAACCCAATTCAGGATTGTCACAAGGGTCAGAAGCAACTCCAGTCACAGTCTTTCTCCCAGAGTTCGCTCCTGTTCCAAACCCTAGTTCCACTCCTGTTAAATCCAAGGCTGCTCATGGGGAGCCTGTTTCAGTTCCAAGTTCCGCTCCTGTTAAAGCCAAGGCCGCTCACAGGGAACCGGTTCCAGTTCCAAGTTCCGCTCCTGTTTCAGACAAAGTCGCTCACAAGGAGTCTGTTCCTATTCCTGCTCCAGTTCAAGCCACAGTCGCTTACACAGAGTTTATTCCCATCCAAGTCACCAGGCCAGAGCACTCTCCTGTCATGTCCACAGAGACCGTTCACTTCATGGCCACAGAGACTGTTCCAGTACTTGTCAATGTTCCAGTTCAGGCTAAAGCACCCGCTCTGGTCCGACTCGCTAAAATTGTTCCTCAAAACATCAAAGAGATTGTTCTAGTGAGAGCACAAGTCAGAGAACCTGTTCCAATGCAAGTACAAGTCTCAGAGCCTGTTCCCTGTCAAGTACAAGCCTCAGAGCCTGTCCAAGTACAAGTTCCTGTTGCAGCTCAAGTCATAGAGCCTGCTCCTATCGCAGCTCAAGTCATGGCGCCAATTCCTGGTTCTTGGTTCTAAGGTCTCCAGTCAAGCTTGCCTCAATGCCTGAGTTCCTGCCTGTTTCCGCCTGAGTTCCTGCCAAGACAAAAGTTTCGTGTGGGGGCTCCTAGTGACACGCCTGAGCTCATGGGCCCAGGACCCCTGCGATGACCTCGTTAGGCGCTCCGGGAGTAGCGCCTTTGGGGAGGGTTCTGTCACTATTCTGCCCCTCGCCGCAAGCACGGCAGGCATCATGAACTCAGTCGCTTACGCAGTGCTTTTATTGTCTCTGTCGCGCATAGCGTGGAAGCGCGCACTTCCGCATTATCGCGCGAACTACATGGGAATACAGTTCCCGTGAGCGCACAATCCCAGCCAGATCACGTGACCCGAAATTGGATGCAGATGCATCCAATCCAGAGACAGTCAGCCCATGTTTAAAAGGACTCTCGGTTGCGCTTCGTATTTGTGAAGCATCAGATTTCCTTCTATCACGCTATTGCCAAGCCCTGTTACCCGTGTTTGTTTTCTCATGTGTTGGACTCTGCTCTGTGTTTTTGATTATTGTTCTGTCTTTCCTCTGATACTCTGTTTGCTGATTGCCCATCTTTTGTGTATGCGTGTTTAAATAAACTCCATGAGTTTTACAAAGCCGTCTTCTCAAGTGCGCATGTGTCCCACCAAACCCCGCCCACGTGATAGTGCCCTATGCAGTCCTGGGCCCACCAAGCCTGAACTCCAGGGTTACCAACATTCATTTGTCAGTTCTGTGACACTGTGCTGACGAATGGACAGAGACACGTTGTTCTGGATTATTCTTTTATTTTAATTAACCTCTTTTGAAGCATATCACATGGTGTGACCAATGTTTTTCCTTTTTTTCTAACTTTTGCAACTCACCCCAGTAGTGGAGTAGTGACAGCATGTAGCCTACATCGTGTACTGTTAAGATTTTTTAAATCACTTACCACACGTTTTGCAGCTGTATGTCTGTATTTCAAGACAATTTTTCAAATTTCAAACAGACAAATTCAAGATAAAGATAAAATAATTGTTAACTGTCTGTTTCTCTCACTGAAACTCTCCAATTCTAAGCTCATTTTGCTTGCTGTGTGCACACGCTAGGTGAATCATTTCCAGTGTGGAATCGACTCCAAAGGTTTGCATTTGAATCTTAGTTTTCAGTGCCCGAGATTAGTGAATCGACTGTTTTTGGGATCGACTTGTGAACTGAAATAAGGGTCGGAAAAATAGGCTAGTTTAACTTTTTACTATTTTAAGATAATTGATTAAAAAAGCTTCGCTAGTTGCTGCTTAAAACCTAACAAACTGCTCTGGACAATTCCAGCAGGAACATTATGCTTCTCCTTACATTCCCACAAACCAATGACAATATTACTCACATGAAAACACAAGTTATGCCATATGCCATACCATAGAGAAAGTCCTGCTGATGTTTCTGCTACTCCATTTCACTCTAACGTGTGTGTAACCCACCTAAAGAAGGGTCACTAATTAGAAAGAAAGAGAGTAGCTACATTTATTGTAAATTAAGTTTAAATGGTGATAAGATGGTTAGATAATTATAAATTAATTAAGTGGAAAAGTTATAGGAAAGAAATTAATTTATGGGAAAAAAATAGTTTTGCTTCTCTTTTATTTGAGGAGCAAGTGTAATTTCTGTTTTTATTTTGGCAGAATTGTGATTACAGGGGCAGAGCCTTTTCCCATTTCCTCTAACTCTTTTCCTTTTTTTCTCTCTTACAGATGGAGGTGAGTGAATTATTACAGTTCTTCTTTTTTTTTCTTTTTTGTGAATCAACTATTGAGTTATCTTATATTTGCTAACAAATACAAAGCTGGCTACTACTTGGAAATTGCCGTTGGAAAATTGTGGTGATTAGAAAGATGGTAAATGGCTTTGAACTCCAGTGAGTAGACAGACTTCACTAGCAACCTGAGGTGATTAGCACCATGTGGTGGCAGACATTTTGTGAATGAATGTGTTTTAAGTGTCATAGTAGTAATAATGTGAACAGAAATTTGTAACCAATCTGAGTTTGATATTTTTAACTATTGTAAAGTTTCACATGTGTAAAACCTGTGATGGAAGTGAGAAAGAATTGTGTAACAAGTCATGTTATACCACATGTCATGTTTAACCATTGTGTTAACTGCATGTTATTAAGTCGTTTCAGTGATGTATGAGGAGTGGGTATATAACGGGTAGTAGTATATTATCTGTGTAAAGTTGGGGAATTATAGTAATGTAAAAACCCTGATGTAATGATACTAGAACTGATGAGATCTCTTACAGTGAACTAATGTTATATATCTGTATACTCTGCTGTACTGCAGATTGGTTTTTGTTTTGTCCCTTTTTGAATTGATCCGAGCTCCATGGATGGTGAGTCAGACCCACGAAAACTTTGCTGAACATCAAGTTCTTCATGGGCTGGAAGAGTCTGTGGAACTTATAAAGTCAACTGAGTGACCAGACGGATTGCAACTTTTCTGGACCGCAGATAAGCTGATCATTGTTTTTTCTTTTCTTCACTCCAACGACATTTTGGTCGGTTATTACTTTTACATACTCGGTATGACAATCCTTTATTTTATTCAGAGTGGATAGTTATTCAATTCAATTCAATTTTATTTGTATAGCGCTTTTAACAATGGACATTGTCACAAAGCAGCTTCACAAAAGTATATAAATTCTGAATATAAACTTATGAATCTACACATTTATCTATAT
>JAQQZR010001557.1:0-11008 GCA_030068235.1 Notoglanidium macrostoma
TATTCACCATGTTTTACAGTTGGACTCCACACTTTGCCCAGATGCATAAACCATCCCACTGAATTCACATGTGCAATTCTCCTTGGTCACACAGCTGCCATTATGGTCTGCATACTGGACCTCTGGACAGTAACAGCCACTGACACAGCTTTTATCAGCACTCTGTAATGACAAAGCAGAAAATGAAAAATTCATCCATTTAATTTATAGACACAGTCATGAGACTTCAACCTCTCAGTCATGAAGTGAATGTGCATCACACTTGTCTTCATTCTTTCTTTTCCGGGTCATGTTATCTTATATTGGGCCTCTTTTCAAGCTGGATATGAATGGATTTATTTATAAATCATTTATAGGGCATTTGACATGTTCTTCTAAAGCTCTTGAACATGTAAGTGCCAGCATTAAGTGATCAACAAGTTAATGATCTGGTATGTATCAATCTACAATGTGCCATGTATCCTCTAATGTGCTGCATGCCATCATTTGAAATACCGGATATAACAGGTTTTCTAATGGCATATACCATCATGCTTTTTCAACAGAGCATCAAAGAGATCATCTTTAGTCTGCAAGAGGTTGAAGGGTGTAAGAGGCTGAAGACTGTGTTGGTGTATGAGACTTCTGGGCAACAACCCCAAGACAGTTTAAACAACCACATTCCCTATGCATGTCTTTGTTGTCTATGATAAACTGTGTGCAGTGTACATACTGTAACTTTTTCTTTGTTTTCATGTCAACTATTTCCTTTTCAACTCACTTAATTCAAACCTAATTCAACTTTTCTGTCTCCAAATTTTAACCTTTTCAGGTGCTTTAACTGCTGAAAAATATGTGCATCAAAATAACATCCATTTCTGCCTCTGAGACATTTCTTTCTCTATTTTGTTCTCACTTCACAATTTCTGCTCTCTGTGTGCTTTAGCTTTTATAGAGTTTTAATAAATTGGCATTTATTTAAACAAATAATCTATTAAAACAGGGAAAACAATCACTTACATTCCTTGCAAACACAATACATGTAACCTGTGCATGGCAACTTCCATGATTGGCAATCAATTCCAACAGTGAATTATTGACAGTTATGTTCTAAAGATTAGCCAAAAAATATCTGTGCTTTTTTCAATTAATAGAGAGAAAAGAATCATTTTGAAGTTATAGGCTGAATTCAGGATTGTCTAATTTTTAAAAAAAATGTGGGGTTGCCTCTTTTCGATGCCAAAGGTGATCATAAATCTATTTTTAGTTTTGTTTAAATGAAGTTTGATTTTCAGATCATGACAATTACTTGCTTATTACATATCGATTCAAATTGGCCCTATATGAAATAGCCAGTTCTATCAGGGAAATCAGACAAAAAGACTATTTTCAGAAAACAACAGAAATGGAGTTCTATGCTTTTGCTCCTGAACTCTTCATATACAGAGCCAGCAAAAAGTGTATACACACTTCAGAAAAAGAAAAATTTCTATTGATATTTTAATACTAAATTCATTCAGACATCATGAGATTAATACAAGTTACTTTTGGCCTCTACAATTACGAGAGGTGCTCAAAGTGGGGGCCATTAACATCCAAACATTTACGTGTAGAAGTGTTCCTGAAGTGTGTATACATTTTTTGGGGGGGCTGATTTTGTATATTTAAAAGCATATATATTAATATTTACTGCCCCTGGCATTCTCGGTAGAGTGTGTATAGCAATAATATAGTATAGCTTCCTATTACAGTTTTCATATTATTTACAAAATGATGAATGGATTAAATTGTATCTCAGCTAATTCTGCAGTTGTATTGCAACTTGTAAGTCAGCTTATGTATTCTGATGCAGAAATACTCACAGATATCTTGTTTAAGCTCTCACATGTCCTTTGTGCTGTGTTTACTGGTGTTTGTGCACAGTGGATGCATATTTTTCCATATGCACAGTCTAGAGGACAAAGTAAGACCAATATAAAAATATTCAGATTTATATGACACATTGAGTTAAAGAAAGATTAGCATAATTATTTCCAATAGAAGTCCTCTATTTAGAGATTATTTGGAATTATAATGTTCTGACTTTTGTAAAAAAAAAAAAAAAAGTTTATAAAAGTGTTTATAAAAGTGCTATAAATACAGTTATACTGTATATTTGATTTCATATATAACAGAATATAAAGAATGTAAAATGTTTTACACTAAAATATTAGGTAAAAATATATAATGTAGAAATGATCTGCTTTTACCTTAAACTTTATCTAAACATTTGGTCTCAATTACTTAAAACTCCAAACTTAAAACCAAAATTATTAGGATTGCGATTTCAATTCAATTTCAGTTCAATTTGCAGCTTCAAAAAGAATGAAAATTAGTTACAAAAAATATGTGTAACCAAGTTTTCATCTATAAAGCACTGATATTGACTACATTGCACTGATTGCATTTTAATTGGAACACCTGTACTCCTGCTCCTTCAAGCATTTTCCAATGAGTCAGGGCATAAATACATGCAGATGCATGTCAAGGGCTTAACCATTACTGGACATTTCAACTTGGAAAAACATCACTTGATTTGTTTTCATTTGGAATTTGTCTGAACTTGTGCTCACTGTAGGCTCATAATCAAGTTTTTGGCTGACAGGAGTGAAACCCAATGTGGTGTTCTGTTGCAGCCCACCCACATCAATGTTTGCCTGTTTTGCATTCTGAGATGCTATTCTGTGTAAACTCTAGAAACTCTATGTTGAAAAACCTCAAGATTTTTTTTAATTGTAGTTTTGCAATGCTCAAACCAATCCATCTGTCACCAACAACCATACTATGGCCAAAGTCATTGAGCTAAAAATGTCTCCATTCTGATGTTTGATGTGAACATGAATTGAAGCTCTTGATCTATATCTGTATGACTTTTTTGTGCTGGTCCCATATGATTGGCTGATTAGATAACTGCATGATTGAGCAGGGGGACAGGTTTTTCTATTAAAGTGGCCTGTAAGTCCACCAATCTACCAATGTATAACCACTATAACCACTAGTGCCACCAGCCATTAGAGTGTAGAAATCTTTATTTATTAACATCTTAATACTGCATATGTAAAAGGAGAAAACTTTACCACAAATGTCTGAACACTGGAGATTTCCATTTTCACACATACTGCAAAACAAATATCCAGCATGATTACATAATGACTTACATTTATTTACAATTATTTACAACTATCATATTTGGATTTTTTTTGTTGTTGTTGTGGATCGAATGTAATACAAAAAAAAAACATATTCTTACATGTTTCTCCTAATTTTTACTGGAGTCTTGGAGTTAAGTAGTTAGCTATTTATACCAACAAGGAGAATCTAAATGAGGCCAAACCACCACCTTTTTACCAGCAGTGTGATTGAACAGTACTGCATACCATTGGCGTCCATCAATAACCCTGGACCCTGGAGGTGTTGTTGCACCTGGGTAGCTGCAGTGGCAGAGGTCGCGAGCGCTGCACTTGAGTGTTGAGTCGAGGTGTGTTCCAGATGGGCATCCGCTGCCCTCCACTGGGTCATCTGGCATGTTACAGGTTGGGTCAGGACTAGACAATGAGCGACATGTACGATTACATGCCTGCATGGCATAATCAAACCTTAGATTACTGTCACAGGAAGGAGCTGGAACAGAGAAAGGGCAGAATGAAATCAGTTGGTTCCATATTACTCTTGTGTTCTCCTATGCTTGACACGGAATGTTCTATAACTTATTTATTTATTCATTCATTGTCAGTAACAACTTTATCCAGGTCAGGGTCGCAGATGGGATGAAGTATGATGTTGAAAAATAATTATAGCCAATTATAGAAATGTGGCATAGTAGCACAGTTGATAACATTGTCGCCATGTCGATTTTGCATGTGCATGGTGTCTTGCAATCCCATTCCATGCCACATTTCTATAATTGGCTATAATTAATTTTCAACATTATACTTCATATATTTACTTCAGTTTCTTTAATGACAATGAATCTAAATTAAAACCTACTACAGAGATCATTTTAGATCGATCAGACTTTGGGGCAACAAATGAAAATAAATGTAAATTATTTCCTTAGTAAATCTGATCACAGGTTTAAGTCACTTATTTTGCCACTGTCTAGGGCATTGAAACAGCATCTTTAATAGATAACATGAGGAAGCCCAACTTGAGCATGCAGAGCAGTATCAGTGAACATGTTAGGTGCCTTGATCGCATGCATAACAATAAGGGAATAGTGAAAAATATCTTCTGATGTGAGTACACTAGTTTGGCGAGCACTGATAATACACAATTAATTTTATTCAATTTCATATCCAATTTTTATTCATATTTCATATTTACACCATATTGTACTAGATTTGGAAAAAAGAGATGCAGGTGCAAAAAATCAAGTCTGTAGGTGGCATGTATTTAGGCTACTTCATAAAGTTCTGAGAGGGTAGATGAGCTCCTTCTCCTAATGTTTCCTCACTTCATTTCTGACACAACAACAACTGCACACAGAGATGTCATTAATGTTATGTCCATCACTGCTGAAGTGTCTTGGCAATGGGAAGGAGAAACTGTTCATTCTAATATTATGAATGTGCTTGACAAAATGAACTGCCAGTCTCCTCTTGGTTTCTCTAATAGCAATAACAACTCCTATGGTGATGCATGAAAAGTGATGGGTAATAAAAATATAGCCTTAAGGGCATGTGATTTTAGTGGCTGTGTTAATGAATTTGCATGTTAAACATCTAGAACGGTTGCTTGCAGGGGTGCCACAGGTTCTATTAGCCTGCTCATCTTATTCATTCCTGACAAGCAGGTCTTTGATTTTTTTTTGTCTTGTGTGTAGGAAATGAAAGGAGGTTCTTTATAAAGGGCAGCTATCTTAGGATTGTGATTGTTACACTTTTGTGATGCATCTAGTGTACAGTTGGGATAAGAGCTGATTAGATAGATATATTTACGACTAATTAGACTGATTTTTATATGTCTGTATGTGCTTCTTATAGCTATTAACATAGACTCACTGCAGGCTGTTTCTGCTCTCCAGTCACCAGTTTTTGTTTAACCCCTTGAATTAATGCTGAAAGTTTACACTTCAATCACATATTAATGGCTTCTTTTCAAATCCATTGTGGTGTACTGAGGCAAAATACTGAAAATTGTGTCACTGTTCCAATACTTTTGGAGGGGACTGAAGGTTAAAAAAGATATGCAAATCATTCTGATTTTATTTACATTTTACAAAGCATGTTCTCATTTATGTTTTAGACAGCAACCTATCTTTTTTGAAATTGGGTTGCAGAATTGCTTGAGAATTTTGAAAAGCTCATGTAAAATGTTTTTGCTGTACAATTGTATCTATGTATGTCTCTGGGAGTTAGTCCAGCTAAGGGCCCCATTGTAGCAGGAAGCTTCTTCGCCTTGCTTTGTCCTAAATCTGGGCACTATTAGCTAACCAGACCCTGCTTATCTGAGATGCTGATGATCTAGTGTTGTAAATTTCCAACATATGCATTTAGGTCCAAGGCCAACTACTTACTTGGGTTTTGGGTTGAGGCCGAGCCAAACTGACCTGGAAGAAAGAAAATGAAATCAACATTTAAAGTGTTATATTAAAATAATTTTTATTTTAGTGTTAATGAGACAACATGCAAATCCTCCACACTAAAGTTATAATATCACAATTATAAATTAATCCATACAAAAGCACTTACCTGTGATAAACACTAAAATCCCTAATAGTATCCTGTGCTGAGCCATGTTTGGACACTATAACTACCAAACATGAACTAAGAGTGTGAAGGACTCCATCCTGTCACGCCTTTTATAGCAATACCATTTCCTTTGTTTGAATAGCCTGAGGAAATGAAGTTATAATTAAGCATTTAACACCCTCCCATTGCAATTCAACAGACATCTTAGATTCTTTCAAAACACCTTTTTAATACCATTTATCTTTTTTGTTTACCTTTTATGCTGGGTAATTAGTTAGTAAGTCTGGTGAGAAATGCGTGGATACAGTGCACATAGCTAGAATCAATGGATGTTTTGACTTTTTATGACTTTTTATGGCATCTTATACAAAACCATGATCTATTGAGCATCACTTATATATATATATATATATATATATATATACATACATATGTATACACATACTACATATATGTAGTTATGTGTATTGTGTATTGTGCATATTGTTATTATCACTCTTTGTAGTTAAACTCTCCAAATTGGAAATACAGGCACAAACTCTGAATGTTACAAGTTCTTGATCTGTTAATCTCTTAATGCAAGGAATCACAGCTAAAAACAATACACAGACCTAAGAATCCAGTGATACCTAGGAACCCTTCCTTGTAGCGCTCAACCTTCCAACGAACTGAAATTTGTTTTAAACTGAAAACTGCTGAAAACTACTGTTTTCTACAAACTACAAACTACTACTGTGTTAATCTGAAACCTTCAAAAGTCAGAGATATTTATTGCACAGGCATAAAGTTGGACACAGGATAATTTAAAATTAACACAGGTGTACCGTGTTTAGCATATTTAATGGAAGTTCTTGAAAATTAAATACTATAGCTAATTTAGATAGAAAAGAAGTGATGCAGAAAACATAAAAGAAATAATGTACAAAACCTATCAATTATACAGTTTTTCAACTTTTTGTATAGGTTTCCGGGGACATACAAAGACTTTATTTTATAATATTTCTGGGTTTCTATAAAATTAGTGGAGAAATATCCATTGCTAATGTACTTAATATAAATTTGATGTCACAATAGAGCAAAAAGAAAAATAATCACTGAGGTAGTGGGGGGAGGGGGGTTTATAAGAATTTTCATGTAGCCATTCTATATATGTTTGGGGTTTTTGTCTTATCTTTATTACAAATGCTTGCTATACCTATTGCATAACATCTATAGGTCCAATTATTAATTATAAAGTTAGTACTATATTTTCACCATATTTGTCACCTTTCTCTGTCCACTGAGTTACAAGGTTAAACATGTTCCAAATATTTACACACAGAAACAAGCAACTGCATTGTTCTTGTATTGTAGTAACATGCAAGGACAAGGGCAACAGGATGATTAGATGATTAGATGTGTTATTATTGATGCTTTATTGACACTGGCAGAGAGATAGATCAAATATGCATGGCACGCAAGGACTGACATATAAAACATTTGATAACAATCAGAAGGTTGATTCTTCAAAAATGAATAATCTTATCCATACTTTATCTATACACAAAGCTGTAAAATATCAATGATGGATAGATGAAACATGTAAATATTAGCTGTATTAAATTTGAATTGAGTTAATGCCAGCACCCTATAAAGATGATACAATAGCCAAATGTGTTCTGTACCAGGAGCTTGTTAATTTAAATATTTGCTTTACATGCAAATAAAGGTTACTCAAAGCTCCTTTTAGGTTTCCTCAGTTTGCCACGTTGGTGGAACCTTTTTGGGAGCCTCCAAGAACCCTTTTAAACACATCAGTTCTCTGAGGAACTTGGGGTAGTTTATCAAGTTTCTTGAAGAGCACTTTTTCAGGCATGGTCTGGAATTACTTTGGGTGCTTCAAAGTACCATTTCTTAACCATCTGAGGTTACTGAATGAATTCAGCTCATTTGCAGACTTATTATGGGATTATTTGAGTCCTATTATTGCCACAGCTACTACTACAACTACTACTACTAATAGTAAATCAAAAGATTACACTAAATCAAATTTAATTTAATGATATTATTATTATTATTATTATTAGTAGTAGTAGTAGTAGTAGTAGTAGTAGTAGTAGTAGTAGTAGTATTTGTAATACATTACGATTTTAAAGAAGAATACAATAATGAGAATAATAAATACTGTAAAAAAGCATTAAATAAATAATTCACAAATTACACAAAATATAGCTGATGTCAGAAGTTTACATACACTTATCATGGGCATGAATGCCAGGGCAATATTGTACTTTCAGTTATTTCTTTGAACTGTTCTTTTATGGGGGGAAGAATGATTGTACAAAAAAACACAAGAATTTGGTGTACAAATGTTTCACTTTCTCTTGGCACGCCTCTCTGTGGAGCATTGCACATCAGGTCTTGTGGTTTCTACTAATTTAAGATCATCCAAAACACATCTCCACAATGGAACCAAAATTCTAAAAAGTCTCCCCAGTGAATAAAGCTGTAGCAAGCCCACTGCCATCATTAAAGCATATTTGGCATGATGACCTTTTCATTTTTTTCTTAAACAGTATCACAGTTTCCTCTGAGTTCTCCGGTTTCCTCCCACAGTCCAAAGACATGCAGATTAGGTATATAATATTAAGCAAATTTTGATGTGATATTCCTGATCAGTACCCAATAATCTTTAAGAAACACCCAACAGTGTTCAAGAAGCAAAAACCTTGTTGTGCAGTGTTATTTAAAAAAAAAAAATTAGTTAATTCTCATAACCTTTGGCTTTATCCATGTGGCCTTTATTTCTTGAATACACTTTTTTTTTCTTTTCTGTAAGTGCTTTCCATTTCAGAAACATTTAAAAAGAAATATACTAATTGTACTTAATGTCTGTTTTGCATTAACTTAAATTCACAGGCAAAGGCAAACATTGTGTACTTCTTATAGTTGATAAAGAACATTCGTCTGAAACACCCTGTTTCTCTGGAAACATTTTTTTTTTGCTTACATAGCTAATAGAGGGCATTCATCCAAAACTATCCAAGAACATATTTGGCATAAAAGAAAAGTAACATATTACATCACAGGTCACTTTTCAGATAAAAACATATTAAAGGCTTCTGGGTTTTGCATTAAAATAGAAGTATGTGCATAAGAGAAAGTCTCCAAAAGAATTGTGGTGGATTCTACACAATAAGCAAAGGGTTCTCACAACAACTATTGACTTTGTTTAGTTTATTGCTGTTTACTGCTCTTTATAGTATTTTTTTCAAGTAGTAACATTTCATTTAATTGTTTTGAAGGTATCTTTGCTTTACAGCATCTCTATGCATATGCCTAAGACTTTTTTGCAATACTGTACCCATATTACTCATAGTACACATAGTACCCATAACATCTCGTTCCAGATTTACCCCCCTCCCCCCTTTCTGTCTTAATAACCTTACATTTTCTGGGAAGGCTTTCCACCAGAACATTAATGAGGTCAGACACTGATGT
The DNA here is from genome assembly GCA_030068235.1 of Notoglanidium macrostoma. NCBI lineage: Eukaryota > Metazoa > Chordata > Actinopteri > Siluriformes > Auchenoglanididae > Notoglanidium > Notoglanidium macrostoma. Next base: position 9,189 of record JAQQZR010001557.1, read on the forward strand.
TGGGCAAGGAGGCTTGGGGTTGAGTCTGTGTTCCAGTTCATCCCAAAGATGTTCATCCCCAGAGGTGGGGTTGAGGTCAGGGCTCTGTGCAGGTCGCTACAATTTTTCCACACCAACCTTGGCAAAACCATGTCTTCATGGACCTCACATTGTGCACAGGAGCACTGCCATACTGGAACATGTTTGGGTCCCTTAGTTCCAGTGAAGAGAAATTGTAATTCTATAGCATTCAAAAGTATCCTGTAAAATTGTGTGCTTCAAACTTTGTGTTGTGGCAACAGTTTGGGGAAGAACCACATATGCGTGTGATAGTCATGTGTCCAGAAAATGTTTGCCATACAGTGTATATATTCAAATGGGCAATTGAACATGGATTGTGTATGTCAGCTGATATTACTTTGCCCCCTAATATCTGTTTTCAATTGTAGCCAAAACTTTTTAGATTTTTTCTGGATACGATGTATATCTTGAGCACATCTAAGAAATTATGCAGCTATAACATTGATTTGAAAGGTCTATTATATTTTCTCCTTGTCAATTTAAAATCTTTTATCTAGATTTATCTTTAGTAAAGTTTTAATTAGCTTATGTACAAACACACCAGCTTGTCCTTTGTTTATTCAGCAGCATCATTTGTCAAAATTGATTAGATTTATTTGTCTTAATTTATAGGTTTGTGTTGGCTCTCTATATTTACTTATTTATTTTTGAATTACTTATTTAATGCTGATAATATACAGTATTGATTTTCAAAAATCTTTTTCAATCTTTTTTGATAGATGTTATTTTTTGAAAATTTGTAAAAAAATCTTTGCGGCTCAGCATTTTGTGAAAAACTAAGTTGGCAAATAGTCCAACAGTTTCACAACTTGCATTTGCAATGAAATTAAGTATTTCATTATATAAGATCCATAATGTCATCAAAAGTTTCAGAGTATCTGGAGAAATCTCTGCATGTAAGGAGCAAGGCCAAAAACCAAAACTGAATGCCCATGACCTTTGATCTCTCAGGCAGCACTTGGTACATGGGCTCAAGAACACTTCAAAAATCCATTGTCAGTAAACACAGTTCGTTCCTGCATCTACAAACGCAAAAAAGTTAAGACTCTACCACAAGGCGAAAGCCATTTATCAAGAACATAAAGCCTAAAATGCCACTGACTTCTCTGGGCCCAAGCTCATCTGTGTCATCAAGTGTACTGTGGTATGACAAATCCACACTTCAGATTGTTCTTGGAAATCATGGAAATTGTGCCTTCTGTTCTAAAACCATCCAGACTGTTATCAGTGCAAAATTCAAAAGCCAGCATCTGTGATGGTATGGGGTGTGTTATTGCCCATGGCATGGGTAACTTGCACATCTGTAAAGGCACCATTAATATTTGAAAGGTATATACAGGTTTTAGAGCAACATATGCTGCCATCCAAACAATATTTTTTTCAGGGATGTCCCTACTTATTCTTGCAAGACAATACCAAGCCACATTCTGCATGTGTTACAACAGACTCCTTACAGTCCAGTCCTGATATATAAAGCTATATGTACACTACCAGTCAAAAGTTTGGACACACCTACTCTTTTTCATAGGTTTTTCTTTATCTGTTTTTGCTTTCTACGTTGAAAAACATTACTGAATACATCAAAACTATGAATCAACACGTACGGCATATACTGAATTATGTGGTAAACAAAAAAGTGTAAAAAACCAACAAAAAAACAAAATATGTTTCATATTTCAGATTCTTCAAAGTAGCCACCATTTACCATGATGATGCAATCGGCATTATCTTAACCAGCTTCATGAAGTCGTCACCTGGAA
>JAQQZR010001558.1:0-11005 GCA_030068235.1 Notoglanidium macrostoma
CACACACACACACACACACACACACACACACACACACACACACACACACACACACACACACACACACACACTCATGTGAGAAAAGGCTGCTGCTACTGCTTAATAACTTCTTCTGTTCTTTTTTCATCATTCTGTCTGCTTCACTAAAATCTGAAATCATTATTTTAACCATCACTCAACTTTTTATCAGCAGCACAAACCAAAAAAAAAAATACAATTTACACCCAAGTATGAAGCGTGCGCTTAAACATGTAGTTTTTGTTACAATTCCAGACAAATTCTAAAAATTTCAAATAATGAAGTAAACATAATTCCACAGATTCCAAATGATGAAATAAACAACAGTTAAGCTCATGCATGATTATTAAAGGTGCGGTGTGGAGTTTTAAGCGTAAACACCCCCCACGCCCCCCATTACTGCAAATACTGAGTTTTAAACATCTGACCAAGATTACAGTCACAAAACTGTACAAAAATAATTTTTTGTTTAATAAGAGTCTCTCTCTGTTTCTGTCTGTCTATCCATCTGTCTGTCTCTCAGGCTGTTTCACTCTCTCTGTCTGTCTGTCTCCATCTCTCCAACTGTCTCTCACCCTGTCTGTCCTTTATTCTCTCTCAGTATATTCTCTCTGTCTGTCTCTGTCTGTCAGAATCATGATGGAGCGTCCACATTCCTTTCTGTTCTGCTGAATTTTCCTCTTTCGTTAGGTGCTCAGTTTGTCATGAAGCACAGCTGCCATGTTTATAGTAAGCCATCTTCAAAACACACACACACACACACAGGAATTCCTCATGAATCTGACTCTCACTCCCACTGACTCTTGGATTTTCTTTTGGCTCCTTTTATTTTTCCACATGGCAGCTGCTCCACACGCTTCGTCTTTTCTCTTCTCCGTTTTATCGTTTTGTCTGTGACCACAATTTAACAACGCCTAAATACCTTTCTGCTCAGTGCTGTACCTGGAATATCTGTGGCATGAAGACTAGAAATGTAACCGCAACCATTTAGGAATTTACAGATTTACAGAATTGACTGACTGATCATGCCATAGGCTCACTTAGACTTAGATTCAAGTCACAGATCATGCATCTGATTCACTGATCAGGGATTTGACTCTCTAATCTGATCGTGTACTTCACTCGTGGATCACAGATTTGAATCACCAATCATGGATTCAATTTGCTAGTCATGTAACGTGACTCACTGAACAAGGATTTAACTCACCAATCCCAAATTCCACTTGCCAATCCCAGATTCTCACTGATCATGCTTTTGACTCTCTGGCTCATCTGCTCCACTGCTTTCTGAGCACATGTTCAGTTCACTGATCACAGGTTTGACTCGCATGAATCAAAAACTCAACTCAGCAATTATAGAATCACGATCACGGCCTTGATCACACTTTCGACTCACGGATCACCATTTCTCGATGGAGTCGTGACGGTGGAACAGGAGCAAGTCATTATTTCTGATAACTCAATCCAGCTAAACTAATCTCTCAGGTGTGTCTGAGCAAAGAATCGAAGCAGTTTGGAATGATCACGTTTAGTACATCAGGTTTTACAACATTTTACCTTGAATTTAAGCGATGTAGGTTTATAAGAACAGGCCCTGGATCTTTTACGGAGGAAGTGTATTTATCAGTGTGGGATCAGACGTGAGCTCTTGTTGTAGATCAGGTCTGTTTTGTCCTCGTTACTGCATCCATGTACATCTATAAATAACCACCTCCATGATTAATGAATTAGCCGCTGTAGCGTTGGGGTGTGTTCAGCTAATACACACACTGATGTACCACACACACACACACACACACACACACACACACACACACACACACGTCTCTAACTCACAAAGCCATATCAAGGAATTAATTCAAATAAAAATTATTAAAATTTAATGCAATCACTAGCTAGGACACAAGAAGATACAGTTTTCCAGAATTATTAGCACCATCGGTAAAAACTGTTTAAAAAACAGAAATGTTCGTCTCACTTTAAGAGGAATGAACTTTTAATTAAAGTAAATTTATTCAAAGAAAAGAAATTTAATCCATTAGTTACCTGTGATTACCAAAGGTGCCAATACTTCTGGAGCTGGCTAAAAATGGTGATGTATTCTGAGTTCTGAGGTTCTGCTTTTAGATGAAATTGAATTAGAATTAAATCGCAGACAGTACACACATTAGATGTGTGAGCGTCTCTCCCTCACACACACACACACACACACAAACAAATATATATAAATATACATGCAAAATGCATCAACTATGTGCTAAATATAGTGCTAAAGCTAACGAGAGCAGCAGCAGCAGCCAGAAACAGCAGAAAGAGAGTCGTGACGGCTCACTGTCGAATGACGGAGGAGATTCTGCCGCGAGGTCACGACATTCCCAACAGAGTTAAGATCAGACTCACGCTCCACAGCGAGATCAGATTCAGCAGTTTAGCTCTCGCTAGCATGTTTTTGCTCACCAGCTTAACTTTCACCTTATAGTTCAACTCTTCAACTTCACATGCTAGGCCACTAGCATTTGCTGGTTAGGTTAGACTTCACTCGCCATGTTCATGGAAATAAATAACGGATTAAAGACTTGTTATTCAAAACTGCTCACCAATTAATAAAATAGTACTCCAAATAAAAAAAAAACCTGTTTCAGTTTGCAAACTAATGAGTATGCCATTAAGCAACCCAAATAAAAGCAAGGGTGCCAATACTTTAAGCTCAGCGAAAGTAAAATCCAAGTCTGAGCTACAACACACTCTTCTCTCTTAATGAGTGTGAAATGGCGTTCAGCAGCACCGAACTAAACTAAAACTAAAAACTGAGCTGAATATCCACAGCAAGCAAATATTAGACCTGGGAAGTAAAAAAATGTAAAACTTTAAAGCTCATAATAATGATAACAACGATTTATTTTTAAAAATCCAACCATTTTACTTTCTGTAGCTGTTTTATGAGATATTCTCACACAGTGTAGCTGCTACTAATGGTTGTTACGCTCGCTCATTAATATTTATTACACGCTCATTAATATTCATGTGCATATTCGAAAGCTAAATGAGTTCAGTCGGCTGCCCGAAAAAGGAAATGTTACGCATTTGTCATTAAGCTGGTAAAACAATTTTACGTATGTTGATTCAGATTTATGTTTACGTTGATTTTATTTGCCTGATTGAGTTGTGGATTGGAGAACGACTCGGAATGCAACGACGACGACGACGACGATCAGGAGAAAGCGCACTCTGTGCCAAACAAACTCCTGCAGCCTGAAAGCTGACATCTCTGTCTGCATCTCATTGAGGAATGAAACAAAAGCCAGACTGTGTGTGTGAGTGTGTCTGAGAGAGACAGCGAGCGAGAGACAGAGAGACAGACAGAGAGAGAGAGAGAATGAGGGGGTGTGTTTGATAGTGTGTTTGAGTAACAGAGCAGCTTTGACTCTGGTCACATGACTTGAACATGGCCTTCACAGCCAATCCTGGCTCCAGATGGTTCTGCTACACAGCGCCGGGTTTACTGAGGAACCGCCTGAGCAGTGGAACCCGGAGAGAGACAGGATTTCTGACAGAAAGTGTAAAAGGATGAAAAGCGTCGCCTGGCAGAGGACAGAGCTGTGATGAGTGCTCAGATGAAGCCAAGTGACATCATCATCATCATCACCCGCTGTGAGGACGTATTAGCGTACAGTCTTGTCTCGTTTACACGTTTAACTGACGTTTGTTACGTTTCATTTTAGAACACATACAAATCCACATTCAAAACTCATGAACCTGCTGAATTACAGTTCAGGAAATAACCTCAGTGCTCGCGAACACCGAGTTGTGCAACGACAGGGAGTGGAGACATGCTCCGTCTACAGATCTCACGCACACAGCAGCTTTCACAGTATGATCATCTAAATATGTCTCTCTATTAACCGACTACTTAAACACAGTATTTTACACACTGGGGAAAATGAGAGCACATTTTATGACGAGATATATTCATATTAGCAATCAGTCATTCATAAAGTTTCCAATCAGCCAATCAGTGTGATGTAGATGATCTAAATGATGAGCACAAGCTTCAGATTCACATCAAACATCAGAGTGAAGGGGAAAACACGTGAGCTCAGTGATCTCGGAGGGCGTCACGGCTGTGAGTTTGAGTGTTTCAGAAACTGCTGGGAGTTTCGCACACAACCGTCTCTAGAGTTTACACAGAATGGTGTGGAAAAAAAAAACATCCAGTGAGAAAGTCTCGTTCCTGAGGGAAATCAGAGGACAGACTGCATCCAGCTGACAGGAAGTCAGGAAGTTCTCAGAACACGGCAGAAGACCACAGGGCAATTAGAAATCCATCACCAGTCTCATTTATGTCTCTTGTAAGGGCTTCATTTAGCTGCTCACCTCAAACTCAGCTCCTTCATGCTCACTGATTTCTTACATTTAATAATTACTTAGCTACTGATTGATAATTGAGTTATGATTATCGTTAGTTCCTGTCCTCACTTACGTTATAGCAGCTATAAACAGTCGCTCCCTCACCGGCCTCTCTTTATTCCTCACTCTTGAAGTTAATAAGACAAAAAAAATCGCAACTTTGTCACGGTACCGAGAACCCGATAAGAAGCGTAAACTCCTCTGTCCTGAAGATGTCGGAAAACTCCGAGTTACAGCTTTACTTCTGACTGTCACAAAGAGCCGACACTGGAGACTCCTTCCATACTCCAGGGATTATAATCTGCTTCTTTTAAGCAGAGCGTCCGACTGTGAATGAGCTGCTGCTATAGAAAAAAGGACCAAGACCGTCGGACCAATCAGAAAAGAGACACCTGTTTATTCAGACCTGAGGAATGACTCATTTCTCTACCGGTGGCTTTAGGCTTTAAGGTGGTTTTGATGTGAGTGATCACTGTAGCTCACTGTAAACATCCTGCATCTTCAGCTTTCCTCCAACCACAGCACCTCTTTAAATAGCACACGCTCTTCTCACTCTGCTGAAAAAAAAAAAAAAGAAGAAAAAATGTCGAGATATGAATTAGAGAAGCTGAGTACAAACCAACCATGAGACACTTCTTCAAACCGGACAAAACACCAGTGAAATATCAGCTCGCTGCAAATATTCCAGGAATGCAAAGCTCACTTTTCTGACTTTTAAAGAGTGTCACAGAGACAGACGAGAGGCGAGGCCGGCATGGAGAAGATCAAACGTGTGTAAAGTTCTGGAGGCTCTGTTTCAGCTGTGTGAAACGTCTGTAACGTGGCAGCAGATCCGCAATCTCTGACGCTTTATCTGTCTTTAATAAACCCCGACCTGCTCTGAAGAAAAGCAGAGCGAGAAGTCCACCAGTCTGATCAATCACAGAAATCCCTCCACTTCTGTAATGCTTAAAATGTTTGGTTTTTTTTCCAAAAGGAAGAAAAGCTCAGAGTTCAGGTGAAGTGTTCAGGATTGATCTCTAAATCAGGTTATTGCTGCCCGTGCCTTTCAGCCTGATTTCACCCGATGAATAAAATTCATCTATTTTACTGAGTTCGAGAAACAAATCGCAATCATGTGAACAGGCCCACACACACACACACACACACACACACACACACACACACACACACAGTAGACAATTTAAGGGGATTGTGTTGAAGCTTCACAACACCTTTTCTCACTTTTCACAGCAGTTATTTGAATAAAGTGTACATCATGCAAAAATGCATTATGGTTAAAAAAGTTTAAAAAGTTTGTTTTTTAATATCTGTCACATGTTTAGGGACTCTGGTGGTGATCTTGTCGTATTTTGGTTATTCCTGGGTGAAGTCAGAACTCCCTTACTACGTGTACTAGCAAGCTTAACTAACACTGGTGATGAAGTTAGGGACGGTGGTTGGCATGACAATGCAACATCATATTTTGACTGCTCGTGTCAAATCAGCGAGAAAACGAGGATGCATAAATTGAGACTCGGATACTGAAATCTAACTAGCCGGTGTTTCCGATTTGCATATTCATGCACATTCATAAACTGTGGCTATTTTTACTAAGACTACAGGTGTAACAGGTGTGACAGGTGTAATAAGTGTTCCTGGGCCATTCGTAGTCATTTTGCGGTTTTGGTAAATGGTTTAAAGCGTAATGTAAAGCGTTTCGACGTGGGGGATGGACAGGAAATAAACAAGTGTCACTGTTCTATTTCACTGCAGCACAGAGAAGAAGTTTTGCATTTGTGGACATCACTGCTGTTCTGCAAAAGTGCACAAAAAAGGAAGCAGCAGCCTCTCACTGTGAATCATAGCCCGAGAAAACCACAATGTAGCCCTTTTCATTTCTTTAGGACCGCTCAGGCATCAACGCTGCACTAAAAAAGAATAAAAAGGTCAAACTAGAGCATCATCCTCATATTCAAGGATCTGAACCTAAAGGTCCCTACAGCTATGACCAGGAATATCAGTTTACACACACACACCATCTGTCAGGAACAGCATCACTATAATACAATACAACACACACCAGCTTGGAAAACTTTCTGGATCCAACAAACTGAACACCTCCAAGAGCTGGAAAACCTTCCGGGTTTCTTTACGACAGTTTCCAGAAAACATTTACATTTACATTTATGTCATTTGGCAGACACACACACACACACACACAAACACACACACACACACACACACACACACACACACACACAAGTCCACATGTTGAATATGTGATACTGGGGGAAAGTTCAAGGTTACTGAGTCAGGATTTAATCCTTGAGTGTGAATTCAGTGGAATTTCTGTTATACAGCGTGAGATTACAACTTTACAAAAGCAGACTCGTGAAAACAGTTCGGCACTCGGTGAGACTGTGGGTCAGGAATATGATGACGTAAGTAATAAAACACCACTGTGATGAAGCAGAGTTACTTTTACCATCTGAGTGCTGATTAGTTTCCTATAACATCAGTTCCTCAGCTGGGTTTTTATTCCACATAGCAATTTATAGTTTCTTTTTATTTATTAAAGAACAACACGTCATTCACTTTATCCATTTATAGTTATATTTTCAATGGGGGAAACAAGTTCTCACTTACATTGTAGCAGCTATAAATGATCCTCACCAGTCTCTCTTTATCCACTCTCTTAAAGTTGATAAGATAAATAGATCAATAAAAAAAAACAAAAAAAAAACCAGCTTATTACATCATATTAGCAAGAAACTGCAAAGAAGTGTAAACGCCTCTGTCCTGACGATGTCAGAAGAGTTACAGCTTTACCTCTGACTGTTACAAAGCGCTGACACTGGAGACTCCTTCCATAAACATCTCCTTACAGAAAACATTATATATACACTACCAGTCAAACGTTTGGACACACCTACTCTTTTTCCTAGGTTTATTCTTTATTTTTTTTGCTTTCTACGTTGTAAAACATTACTGAATACATCCAAACTATGAAGCAACACATATGGCATATACTGAATAATGTGGTAAACAAAAAAGTGTAAAAAAAAATATATGTTTCATAATTTAGATTCTTCAAAGTAGACATACATGATGATACAATATGGATTACTATAGTTGTGCTATAGGGCTGTTTACTGTATTTTTATCATTTACTATTTACTGTTGGTCTCACATGCATTAAGAAGGAAAGAAATTCCACTAATTACCTTTTATGTCAACAACCGCTCAACTAAGTAAAGAGAAACAACAGTCCATCATTATCCAGTCTCTTTTAATGTAATAAAAAATAAAGATGTGTCCAAACTTTTGACTGGTAATGTATATATATAAAATTTCTTTATGAGCTGTTACCATAGAAACGGTAAGTTATTAGAGTGCATTATTATAAACCTGTGACTGTATTTCAGCTGCTCTACTGCCAGAAAATCAACAGCTCTTATTAACGAATGCTTACAGTTATTAGAGGTCCACGCAATGGAAAGAAAGAACGATATCATTTTTAGATTTCTCAGAACAGAGAAGAAGAACAATGTGATCAGTGTAATACTGCACAGTTCTCGTTTTTATGAGCAATTGAAAACTAACTTCCTGTACAAATCCTAGGCTCTGCATGCAAATCTTCGACTTAAAAAATCTTTTTTGATCGCATTTTTGCAGTCTGATTTCTTTCCTGCTTCAACTTCTTTGGAGTCTACTTATGAGAGGAGAATGACCCAGCAACAACAGCGCCTTCTGATCGCTACATGAGGAAACACGGGTTTATAGGCAACACAAAGGCTGAATCAGAACCACAGGGTCGGGTAGAGCGCGAGCGAGCTGAGAGCTAGAGGCTCGGTTCGGTTCGGTTCGGACTCCTATGATCAAGGCCACTTTACAGCCTGTTTCTGAGCTGCAGAGGAGAATAACGGGACGCAGGACTCCGGTGTGAGCGAGCACAATGCATTACACAGTCAATAAACATGCGCGTGCACCATAATCATCGCCCTACTCACCCATTTATAAACTTTATTTCCGCCTCGTGATCCTCGCGGAGACTGAGGGCTAAAGAATGGGGGGGGGGAATAAATAAATTAAGGGGAAAAAAAATCTCCAGCTCAGTGGAGTTGAAGGAGCGCCGAGCCTCAGAGGGAAAAAATGACGATGAGGAAACAGAAAATGTTGCTTTAAACGCCTCAGTGGTGAGACATGGCACGGCTCGCGCGCATAATGTCTCCCCAGCTCGCGCTCCGTTACTTCCCCGTGCAGAGATGAAAGGAGAGCCGCGATAATGCAGCGGAGAAGCGCTGTGTGATGTGGCCGCTGCTCCGTTACACACACACACACACTCACACACACACACACACACACACACACACACACCGCCCTGTCCGAGCAGCGCAACAGCCTGCAGGAGGCGCTGTGGAGTCGCTCGGAAGTACAAACTCTCGCGAGAAAAGGCTACCTGCCGAGCTCTGGAAGTCACGTGACGCGATCTCCTCCTCCTCCTCCTCCTCCTCCACCTCCTCTTAGGCGGAAGTTGTAGACTGCGCAGGTGTCCTCAGATGACAGCGTTTAATTCTGGAGATTATGTCTTTCTTATTCACATTACAATAAAGTTCAGTTTGTTAAATATACACATCTATAAGGTTTTTTTTTATTATATTTGTGAACGAATTAAAAGATAAATAGGCTAAATATGTGCTAAAAATCTAATATTTATGTAATAATAATAATAATAATAATAATAATAACAACAACAACAACAATAATAATAATATATTATTATTTGAGGTATCTGATGAAAGCACTATGTAAGCTACTTTGAGCGCCCCCTGGTGTCAGAACAAAGTTTTAATGCAACAAGAAAATAATTTTGATAGATCAGAATTCAACATTTAATTTATTATTTGTTTGTTTGTTTGTAAAGAAGACAAGACAGTACATTATACTGTAGAATACCACTGAATAACACTTTCAGTACTCCATATAGTCTGTTTTTTTTACTCCTTTTATTTTATTATTTATATTATTTGATGACAATTTGTACAGATAAATAAATTTATTTATTTATTTATTTATTTATTTATTTATGAGGAAGATATGCAGACAATACTGTACAACAATACTGCTTTCTGCCCTGTGGTTAAAGTCAGTTTTTAAATATTTGATTTTATTATTATACAGTGTAGATTTGTGTGTTTGTCTGTTTGTTTAAAACTAGAGCAGAATCAGAGTCAATATCTAGATATAACAATACAATACTGTAGATTAATGCTTATTTCGACAGTCTGACTTTTACTTCTTTATTTTATTACATACACTTTTAGGACACAATACAGATTTTAATTAATTGATTGATTGATTAACTGATTGGCAGAAATCACGCATTCCTCTTCCTGGTCAGTAAATTCTGGTGTAGTTTTTCAGCTTCTTCCCCACCACCAGACGGCGCTGTTGATCCATTATAACGACATTATAAAGCCTGGTAAAAGAATGATTTACTACTGAAATGATGTAACCTCCAGCAGACTGATAATATTTAAGTGATGTTTCATTTATGGAATGAAAAAGTCACTGAATAAAGCAAGGACAGATTTAATCCAGTTTTATTGGGGATTGTCCCTGGTGAAGAGGCATCACAGTGTTGAGTCAGGACACCTCGGTGCAAAGGAGCCTTTAAGAGGACCAGAGTGAAAAAAGTTATTTAAAAGTTTGGATTAAGAACCTGTTGTGGTGCTGAGCCCAGAACTCCTGGGCCTGGATGGACCCGAAGCATAACTTTGGGAATAAATCACTACAGTGGACTAACAGCAGAGGACTGGAGAGAAGAAGAAGAAGAAGAAGAAGAAGAAGAAGAAGAAGAAGAAGAAGAAGAAGAGATCTTTTATCATTTTTTTTGTTGTTGTTTTTTTTCCATAGTTTTATTTGAACTTCTTGTAGGATTTCAGCCCTTTGCCCTCAGGCCTTAAGATGACAGGAAAGGAAAAGAGACATGTTTTTCACTCTCAACTTCCTGGAACACATACCTAGGAATTTTCACAGAAGAAGAAAAAAAGAAAAAACCTGTCCTCAAGCAAGAACACCTCACTCAGGAACCCATTAATCCGTGTGTCAGTGTCTCAAACATCAGCCTTAACCTTAATACCACCCTTTTCTCTTTTAGGAAACTTTGCAAACATGTTTAGGTGGACATGTTTAGAAACTTTTTTTTTAAAAAAAGACACTTGACTCCTGTGAGAGCAGAATGCTACAATCTCAAAACAAAAGGTTCTAGTTCTCTGGGAAAACCCATAAAGCTTCTATACAGCACCCTACAGCCACGGGTTACCCTTTAGCGAGGGTAGAAGTCTTTAATGAAGCTAGTATTCCTTAAACATCCAAAGAACCCTTAAAGAACACTGCACACTCTTAGAAAGGCTCCATGAAGCAACCTAAAGTGTTCTTTGGTTTGTCCTTCTAAATCTTTGAAGGGCTACAGCATTCTTATATACACAAAAAAAAAAAAAAAATAATACTAATAATAATAATAATATATAGTCTTATGCAAAGTTTGGGCACCCCTTGATAAATAACAGATTTTGGTGATTTTTTTAATTGAAAA
>JAQQZR010001559.1:0-11003 GCA_030068235.1 Notoglanidium macrostoma
TATGGCAAAATGATCTGCTAAAGAGGAGTTGACAAATTTCTAAATATCTACAAAAGGGCTACAATCAGTCTCCAATATATATATATATATGGCTGATGTATACAATGTAAGTGTATGCAATAAAATGTCATATTTGTACGTGTTTGACCTTTTCATGCTTCAGTAGTTAACTTAATGCTTTCTAACAAAGCCTGTTCTACCCACAATTGTTCATTGTTCTACCTGCAGGATGATTTGCACGGGCCTGTGTTTTACGCAGGTGATATTCCTAAAAATTCACTATTCCCCAGAAGGAATATTCCCCAAACAGCGTGATTACTCAGTCCATAAATGCTCTGTCAGCTGTCTTTTCTGTCTTGATAAGTCCCTGCTGGCTTTAGCCGTCACCTCTCTTTCCTTAAGATAAGTCTTTGCTTGCTTTAGCTGACTCCCATAGCTACAGGTGCACAGCAACCGGAGCCCTGAATGTCCTGCAGGAACAGGCGCACACCCTTCGCTCTCTAAGCCACGGCATTCTGTTTTGTCACATTAGACACACGGTCACGTCCCTGCAGAGGCTCTCAAGAGAGTGATCCGGAGCACAGGAATAGCGATGATGTGGCCGAAGGCAGCCGTGCCTGTGGTTGACTTTTCTCCTCTCTTGTGTTTCTCTAAGCACAACAAAATAGCCGTGCAGACCAAGATCAAGGAGGACGTGAAGAAGATGGTCCAGCTGCCCGTGAAGAATCTGCCGACTTCTGCCACAGCTGGAGATAAGAGAGGTCAGAGGGTGTTCGGCGTGTCCCTGATGGAGCTGAGCAAATTGGGAGTGATGAACGACGGCGTGCCCTCGGTGTTCAGGAGCATGGTGGAGTACCTCAGACAGCATGGTGAGAGGAATAATAAACTAATGGCATGGCCTTATTAACAGCATTTAGAATAACGTTTTACATACAGAGAACACAAAACAGTATGAATACAATTCATACACAAAGCACAGCATGCTTTAGTTATATGCAAAAAAAATTATAACTTGTCTCTGGGAACAGTATTTTACTTCTGAGGTTTGCTAATAAATTGACTACAACAAAACAAGGCTTTACTGGACTAGGAATAGAATCAGATTCACTGTTTACAAAAAGGACCAGGAAGAAAAAGTCAAACGGTTGGTTAAATTGTTGTTTAATTTGTCACCATGTTGTTTTAACTTAATGGTGTGAAGCCACTGTGTGTTTACACTCACTATAATTTCTAACTGGTTTTCCCTGAATACCTATTCCAGTTTCTAAAAGCACAGAGGCTACTCACAATATACCCCCCAAAAAAAGCATTAGAAAGCAAATAGACTAGCTAACAGTTCAGGAATGAGTAGTACATACTCATATTCATACAAAATACAGAACACAAAATTGTCATGTAAATTTAACCTAATCAGAACAGTTTTTATTTATGTAGAACATTTCATTAAAATCTAAAGATCTTTTCCACAAGCAAGAGTAATGACAATAAATCGTCCATCCATCCGTTATCCATATCGTTTATCCATCAGGGTTGTAGGGAAGCTGGAGCCAGTCCCAGCTGACTTCGGGTGGGAGGCGAAATTCCAGACTTTACAAAAAAGAAAGCAAAAGAAAGAAAGAAAGCAGGAAAGTTGGACAAAGGGAAAATGAGTTTTAATTATAAAATCAAAAAACGTTTTTTATCATCAGGCAGTATCAGCCACTTTGATAATACTACTGAAGAATCATAAGATTAGCTCAATAATATTTAAAACTTTTCTGGGCCTTGCTTTAGTAGTGGATTATGGGTAAGAGGCGCTCAGCCACACATTATATATTATATATTATATATTAGTCATGTCATGTATGTGCTGTTACTGGGTGAACAAATTGGGCTTTTGCTTTTAATTTAACATTAGCTACTTTGTTTATTTTAATAAATCTGTTCCAGTATTTTAAGCTGATCCAGGAGTCACTGCTCTCACTGCTGTAGATCCAGTCCAGACTTTCCAGCTCTCTAACTCAGCTGGACTCGAACTTACCTGCCGCCTGGTTATAGTAAATCACTCAGCGGTGCAAAATAAAATCTTAGAAAATGCATACGGTCCAATTTATCTAGTGTTTCTTATTATAAGATTACACTAGAACAAATATAAGATTATTAAACTTATTTCTTTAAATAAACATTTTATCACAAATTTCAAGTTTGATTTTTTTTTTTTCTATTGGCAGATACATTTTCTTTGTTCTAGAAAACATGCTTCAAATCAGAAACATCATCTGCCAAAAGAACAATCGTATGTCAAGCTAGAAGTTGTCTACAGATTCAAAAAAATTGTTTTGTTGTAACCTTGTAGTTGTCTCTCTCTTTGTCTTTGTCTGTTTTGCCGAGACATTCTATTTATTCTGTTTTCTAGAGTGTTTGCGGCTCGCTTATTTTCAACTATGCATCTATTGAGTTGAAGCGTTCAATCACACTTACTGCTTCTTCTACCTCACCAAGAAGTAAGTTCGAGTGTGTTGTTTAAATACACTGAGTGATTAAGTAAAAACAGGAAGCAGGTGAGTTAGAGAACTGTAAAGTCTGGCCTGGGTTTGGAATGGATCAGTGGTGGCTCTGGATGTGAAAGCCAAAAGCTGTGAATATCTTAACAGCAGCCCTGAAGAACTATCTGAAAGATACTTTATTGCCTGTCTCATTGGACAACGGTTTAATCAGAAAGCTAACAGCTCTCAATTCAGGATTCCTTTTAATGAAAACGGTTACAGGATTGTTTTCAACCTTTTATTGAACACTAATAGAATAATGGAATGACGGTGCTTGCTGAAGAGGATATACGTGACGCTCCCTTGACAGTCGTCCAAAATAACAGCATGACCACATGCTCACAGATTTATAACAATTTGCATAGCTGGTAATACATTTGCTTTGCTCAACTGATTCATATGTAATCAAATTAAATCCAACCACATCATTCATCCGAAGAGTGTTTTTATGAAACTACGTCCTAGAAGACATCTGTCTTATGCTGCCTTTCAAATTGAGCAGTCTGTATGCTGGCCATAATTCTTGCCTACCTAGGCATTCTTCTCCCAAATGAAATTTAGGGACAATATTTCAGAGAGACCACAATAACAACATTAGGCTTTATTTATTACGCTGGATACGAACATACGAACGTATTTATAAATCGTTCACCGAAGCAGTTAAACAAGACATATGGTATTCATGAAAATCCAGTTAGAAAAATATTTATATCCTGTAAGAGCTGCTGAGTTTGTGTAAATTTACATAAATAAAAAAAAAGGACTGCAAATTGGCAATAAAGACTGCTCTATGGTTATCTGTTTCAAACACACACATCCATCCATCGGTTATCTATACTGCAGCGTGTGACGTCGTACATATGGTAATCGCAAGACTACAAACAAAGCACCCTGATGTCATCACTGCGTGAAGGCGTGCTGAACACGCGCAGAAGGTTACAGATGCAGCAGGCAATCTGCCCGAGCGTTTAAATGGCTAATATTTTCCTATCAAAGTTATCAGAGGTCCAGACCAATTCTTTTAATTCCATTAACTTCTCAATCGGAATGGGGTATGTCATTCCGATCAAGCTGTTCACATGAAGAAATCTTATTCCTGATCCATGTATACGTAGCTATTGTAGCTAAATGTAAATCAGCCGTGACATCAGTGCACTCGGATCTCGGGCTGAATAGCATTTGGCAACATTCGCACATGTGTACAAAGAAGGTCACCGTTGCTAAAACTTTTGTATATCTGGCAGGAATTGGTCTACGAGAACACACAATTTTTACTAAAAGATTGATAAATGAGCTCCATTGTGTATTTTATAGTACATACTGTATATTGTATAATTGATTATTGCCTCACGCCTGTATTTGATCTCTAAACTGACTTTTAAGAAGTTACAGCCAGTCCAAGTTTATAAAACTTTAGAACGATTTGCATGTTTAAGTGTACTGACACATTAATGGCAATCAAACTGAACTGTAATGAATATTAATTAATGAACACCAACATTTTGGTCAATTTCATATGCTGATTTTAACCAAAGTCTTCTATAAGTACATCACCATGCCAGACAAACCATGGTGGAGTTTTTTTTTTCTCAGCAAATAGAAACTTTCACCTGTTTTTATTGAGCATGATTTTCACATGCTGCACTTTGACCATTACATTTTGTCAATATATGAACTGGCAGGTAGGGCATATTATGTTGACCAGTCATATCTCAAAGTAAACAGTGCTGTGATGATAAAACTCCAGTTTAGACTGGACATAAACAAGAGGTAGTGTAAACGAACGCGGCTGCAGTATTTACAGTGACCTATTAGTTCAGAATGAGGCCATGGATGTGCATAGTGGAACAAATAATATTTGAACTAATTCTAGATCAACAATATAATCACAACTGCTTTTAATGCCTCCGTAGAAGTTAACCTGAAAACATGAAATTAACTCTTAGCATAATTTATGGAGGATATTATATTTGATGTATCACTTTTCTTTTCTTTTTTTCCAATGCACGCAAATACATCAAGTTTATTTTTAATACTAGCTAAATTACCTTTTACTTCAGCCACGTGATAAATACTGTATATCCTTCTAGGGCTGTGTTTTTGTTTCACAGACTGCAGTTCTTCTTATTGTGCTCTGGGTGGCAGTATAACACAATGTCTTGCACTGTCTTACTGAACATCACCACATAGTATAGCGTCTCTGGCTGAAGCTGCATGATTAGTGAAAAGGTTGAAATAACAAAACCTCTGCATGCTGTATGTGGTTTGTCAGGGTTGCAGCAGGAGGGTTTGTTCCGTGTGAGCGCTAGCCTGCGTGCTGTGGAGAGTCTGAAGCAGAGGCTGGACAGGGGAGAGGAGGTGGATCTCGAGCAGGAAGCTGACGTCTGCACCGTGTCTAGCTTGCTGAAGATGTACCTGAGAGAGCTTCCTGAGGGCCTCGTTCACTCCTCCATCCACAACAAACTCATTCAGCTGCATAACGGTGAGCAAAACATTCAGTCAGGATCATAGCTGAATAGTAGAGCTATCGTGGAGTGATACTGTGACTCAGTGGTGTGCCGTGTGAATCATGTCTTTGGAAAACCCCATAAAGATCAACAGTTTGCCATATCCTGTGTCTTCCCAAATGCATTTTAATCAATAAT
The DNA here is from genome assembly GCA_030068235.1 of Notoglanidium macrostoma. Classification (NCBI taxonomy): domain Eukaryota; kingdom Metazoa; phylum Chordata; class Actinopteri; order Siluriformes; family Auchenoglanididae; genus Notoglanidium; species Notoglanidium macrostoma. Next base: position 5,171 of record JAQQZR010001559.1, read on the forward strand.
AAGAGATAAAACACATGAGGATATGCTGCTGTAAGAAAATAATCAACAATAGTTTGGTATGAAGAAATGAAACCAGCCTATAATATTTTATTCCATGTATGCCACAGCAATTTTCCGACAATTACATTTTTTTATATATTTTGAAGAACATCACAGCGCACTATTTTATTCACTTATTGTTACATTTATTGTTGTGGAACGTCCACAAAGCAAGGTAGGTCTTGTTATCACTTACATTACAGCAGCTGTAAACAGTCATTGCTTCACTAGCCTCTCTTTTTTTTCTCACTTTTCTTACTTTGTTTTGTTAATAAAACACACCAAAAACGCAACTTATCATGTTACTGAGAAACTGCAAAGAACAAACTTCTCCATCCTAAGGACTTTCCTGTATACAGGTTAAAAGTTTTACCTCTTTACCTCTGACTGTTACAAAGCGCTGATACTGCAAACTCCTTAAATGGTAAAGCTTAAATCTCCTCATAGAAACCTTCCTATCAAAAAGTACATACATTTTTAAAATATGCTCATGTGGAGATTTATGTTTACTTAATTTGCACGTATTCCTTTGAATACTGGCCACTGAGTACACTCCTGAATCACTCTATAAACCAAAGATGCAATAACCAGAGGCTTAGCCAGAATCTCTAAAGTGTAGGAAAGTGAAGTGTGCAGTGAAGTTGTTCACCTACTGTGTTTCAGTGTGTAAGCTCAGAGGCATTTAGGGCAGATTTGTGTTCCTGATAGAGTGGCCTGTGGGTATAGATGATTAAATGAAGTAAGAAATAACTGGTTTGTTTAGGCTTACAGCCAGTACATGCATTACAGAACAGTAACTCTGGCTGTAACGGCACCATAAGAAGCCCACTATAGACATTTTAGGATGAAGTGTAATGATGCCCTGTCCATATTAGAAAAGAGTGTTAGAAGAAAAATATCAGATCGTCAATAATGTACAGTCAGTGCCATAAATTATTTGGACAGTGACTCAATTTTAGTAATTTTGCCTCTCGACAAGATGTGTAGACTTTCAGCTTTAGTTCAAGTGGTTTAACAAAACTTAACAGTTTAGGAATTACAGCCATTTTTTACATAGTCCCTGTTTTTCATAGGCTCACAAATAATTGGACAATTGACTGACAAGCAGTTTCATGGCCCATTTCCTCGTTATTTCATGACATATTAAGGAGATAAAAGGTCTGGAGTTGATTCTAAATGTTGAACTTGCATTTAGCAGATATTCATCTCAATACGCGGTCAAATACAGGTTGATGCAAGTGAAAGAGGTCATTATTAGGCTGGAAAAACTAGACAGACCTATCAGAGAGATAGCAGAAACTTAAGGAGTGGCCAAATAAACAGTTTGCTACATTCTTAAAAAGAAGGAATGCACTGTTGAGCTCAACAACACCAAAAGGCCTGGAAGACCACAGAAGACAACTAAAGTGGATGATTTGGGGAATTCTTCCCTTGGTGGAGAAAAACCCCTTTACAACATCTAGCTGTAAGTCAAGAACACTCTTTAGGAGGTATGCTTACCATTGTCAAAGTTTACAATCAAAAGTCACCTTAATAAATGTATATACAGAGGGTTTACCTCACGATGCAAACCAATGGTAACTCCCAAGAAGAGAAAAGCCAGATTAGATTTTGCTAGAAAGTCTGCCCAATTCTGGAATAAGTTTCTTTGGACAGATTAACTTGTATCAGAATGAAGGGAAGAAAAGAAAAGAAAGGAAGGGCTCATGAAAGCATACCACATCATCTGACAAACGTGGTGGACATGGGCATGTATGGCTGTCAATGGAACTGGGTCACTGGTGTTTACAGTGTTGATGATGCGATTGCTGATAGAAGTAGCAAGGTGAATTCTGAAGGGTGTAGAGCTACTGTATACTTTCTGCTAAGATTCAGTCAATTACTGCAAAACTGACAGGATGATGCTTCACAGTACAAATGGATAATGATCCAAAATATACCGCAAAAGCAATCCAAGAGCTTTTTAAGGAAAAGAATGTTCTTAAATGGTGAGATCAGTCAACCCATTTGAGCATGCTTCTCACTTACTGAAAACAAAGCAGAAAGACCCACAAACAAGAAACAACTGAATGTGGCTGCAGTAAAGGCCTGGCAAAGCACTTCAAGGGAGGAAACTCAGTGTTTGGTGATGTCCATGATTTCCAGACTATAGGTGGTCATTGGCAGCAAAGGATTTACATCCAAATATTAAAAATGATGCTTATATTTATAATTATGTTAGTTTATCCAAATACTTTTCAGCCTGTCAAAATGGAGGGACTATGCAAAAATAGTTAATGCAATGTTTTTGTTAAACCCCTTTGATTAAAGGTGAAAGTCTACACTTTAACCTTGATTGCTTCATTTCAAATCCATTGTGTACAATGGCAAAGTCACAAAAATTGTGTCGCAGTCCAAATACTTATGGACCCGACAGTAAGCCAATAGAATCTCATAATTAAGCAGGGTCAAATAGTAAAATAAACAAGGCTTCACTGATATTCACTGATATATGATTAAACAAATGGTGATAGCACTACAATACAGGCCATTTACAAATAATAAATGATTATTAAAGGTTATTGTGGTCTTTCTACTGGTGAAATTGTCTAACATGCTAATGTCAGTTGGTTGCTATTAAAGGTGTCCCAGAGAGCTTAATTACCATCGTACGTATAAAAAGGCTTAATCACATGTTGGGAAGCTACAGTATGGTTGCTCAATATCATCACATTCCACTTCAATATGGTTTCTCATAGGAGCTTCAGAGACCTTATTTTCCCATAACAGCACACACCATCATGTTTTATTTCTTACTTAGAGCACACGAGAGCATGTATCTAAAAGAAGTTCAGAATCTATTTTGGGCACCGAGTCGATGACCTGAAAGTGCCACGCTCATTCTATTTCTCAATTTCATTCCTTCTTTCTCTGTCCCACACACATGCCTGCACAAACGTCCTGCACAGATGGTGCACCTGGCAGCTCAGGAAGCAAGCCTAAAAGCCACGTTTGTGCAAGGTGACAAAATGTATATGTACAGGTAACATTTCACTGGTTAACACTTGCCACTGTGTATGTGATAATGCCATCATGTGACAGAATCTGGGAATTTCCCTCGAGCAGGAAATCAGATTAGACCAGTCTTGCAGAGCGGGAATCAGAGAAACCTTATTTGACGCAGTTTGGTTAAAGTCAGCAGGAAGCTGACTGTGAATAATGTAGACCAATAAATAGTACAGCCCCTTCTAGGCCTGTTCACTGCAGGGGTGATGAGTCAAGTATAGGGGAAAATTTTTACAGTTCCTGATTTATCTACCAGTAGTTGTCTTCTGGCATTTATTGTCTTCTAGAGCGAGTTAGTAATTTATCCATCAGAGGTTTCCTGGCATTATTTGGTGCCATTTCCCTGTCTCGAGAATGCCTGCAAATTAATGTATACCTACAGCTTAGCACTGTGCAGTGAAATAAATGAATGAATGAATACATTCAATTCAATTAAACTTTATTTATACAGCGCTTTTAACTGTGGACGAAACACCTTTGCAGAACTATATGGATTTCATTTATAAAAGATGTCTTTGTGTACCCTTCATTAGTTTATTAAAGTGTGGTAGTAGACGAAAGTGTGAATAAATGTGCATTTACACACACACACGCACGCACGCACGCACGCACACACACACACATCTGGTCCTCTTTATTTTCCCAGCAACTCTGAATCAGCATTTCTGATTTCCTCATTCACCTTTCACCCAATTATAAAAGCCACGCTGACTCTGCCTCCTGTTTCCTGTTTCTGATAGTCATCTTACTCTTCATTCTTATTCGGTAAAAAGAAAATGAGTTTTTATAGAGTAGCTTGTAAGGAGAGAGGAGGTCTTACCATGCCATTCATCTTTATAATCCCAGACATTGTGTTTGTGTGTGTGTTTTTTTATGTATAGAATCTCATCAGGATGAGCTCTGTAAGAGCATGCAAGAACTCCTGCTGAAGTTACCAGACGTTCATTACAGCATCCTGCATTACCTGTGCCACTTTCTCACTCAGGTGGAACAGCAGCAGTGCCACAACCGGATGACTGCATTCAACTTGGCAACCGTGTTCGGCCCTAACGTTTTCCAGTGAGTGTAAAACCACGTTACTGTTGCTCGGAAGAAGAAGTATTTTATCTTCTTTGGTTGCCTGATTGATATATTCCACACATCCAACATACAAGTTGAATGAGGTTTAACGCCAAACATCAAGAACAACACCAAATGCACAACAGTATTTTTACATTACAGTACAATCCTTGTATTTGTACACACTTGATTTTTCTCAATGTCTTTCATTAGTACACTTTAGTCCAGAGAGGCCTATCTATGTCATTAAGAGAGTCTTGTTAATCTTCGAATAGTGAGCAGACTAGCCTAAGTAAGCCTAAGGGACAGATGCATAGCTAAGACGCACCATGAATGATTAATGGATTTTGTCCATTTTCTCCAGATAAAGCTAATAGCTACACAGTTTGCCAGGGTCTGTACATTCAAAATCGATTGTGTTGATGCACCACCTGTCCATGCAGTTATATTCATGAGGATGTGAACATGAGGAAGTGGACACTAGAACATGCTACATTTGAAAATACTAATACGCATTGCAATAAAAATCAGATATTGTTTCTGCGTCGTATAATATTGAGACATGTTTAATATTACTGTGTGTTACGCTACGACTTCTGATAATGACTGTTTTGTATTATGTCGGAGTAGGAGTGAGTTTGTACTCAAAGAATGTTTATTTGGATTATGCCAGTAAGCACCATCAGACAAGACAAACAGGCTCAGGGTCAAAATCAGGAAAAAAGGCAAACATAAAGGATTAGAAACTAGTAAAACAAGAATCTAGAGACCTGCAGATGTAAAGATCTAAAGAAATCGAAGGTGATTCATGTTCAACAAACTATAGTCTCTGAACTACTGTAATTTTTAACATACATTCCTTATCCGTTCAGGGAAATCCAGTCTAAAAGACTACTATGACAGTGATGCACTGGGTCAACATGGAGAGTAATTTCAACTTATACCTTACATAGGAATATCTTTAATATCTTTAATAATATTATTCTGTCGTTATTATTACTGCAATGCATATGTCTACTGTTTATCACCGATTTACCCGCCAAAAAACGACTTTATCAATCACTGACATTGATTTGTAGACTTGTCTTCGTCACAAGCATGAGTAAAGTCATGACCCTATATTACTCAGCTGTTATTTTTAGGCCTACAAATGATGGAGATCTGTAACATGTGCACTGCCAGAGCCACAGTGACCCAGGGTACTGTTTTGCCTAGAAACACTGTAGAGGTCAATGTTAACGTCATTAGGCGTCACAGGTCATCACGTGTTCCACTACATGTCAGTGAGAAGTTAAAGTTACTGTGTTGGGCATGCGTGTGCCCTTTTACCTACATAGTCTTGTACTACTGGGTATATACAGTATGTAAAATTACACACACGTTTATGAAGCCTATACAGTAGTATTCGCACCTGCAATTACACCGCTAAAGTGGTTCTTTTGTCGAGTACATTGTAAAAAATTGGGGTTGCCAATAAAGTACTGTAAAATTTACAGTAAAGAATTGTAATAGCTTACATAGTATAAAATAAGGCATAATTATACACGGAGGATACAACTGAGTTCAAAGATCTAGCGCAATCAAGGCAGTGTGGTGGTACTGGGATTTGAACATATTCAGCTAGCCGGGCTAACTGCGTTTCGTGCCGACAGGAAAGTAGCTCTGTGCGGTAAGACTCGCGGTGGTGGCT
>JAQQZR010001560.1:0-10999 GCA_030068235.1 Notoglanidium macrostoma
CACACACACACACACACACACACACACACACACACACACACACACACACACACACACACACACACACACACAGTCAGAGACAGGACGCACGCTTGTTATACGGAAGTAGCGCATTGTGGGATGCGGCTTTGGTGGTTGTTGCTGTTATCTTGTTGCAGCGCGCGCTGTGTCGTTGCAAGAACAATCACCGCGTCGATGATGTAACAATAATAAACTAAGAAACGCGTTTCTGCTTTTTCCCTCTTCTTCTGTCGCTTCGACACTGCTCAGTAAGCTTCGGAGTGATTCCCCAAGCAGCCGAGCCGAGCCGAGCCGAGCCTCGGGAGCAGAATGGGCTTGCCCGCGTTGGAGTTCAGTGACTGCTACTTGGACAGTCCTCAGTTCCGAGAGAGATTAAAGTCCCACGAGCTGGAGCTGGACAACACCAACAAGTTCATCAAGGAGCTCATTAAGGACGGGAAGGCGCTGATCCAGGCCCTGAAGAGTAAGCCCTCTCTGCTGTTCCTCTCTGTGCTGGATGAATGCTGCTCTGTTTGGGTGGAGATGCGGCTGATCCGTATCGCAGTAAAACCGTTAAGTGTGTGTTCGAATAAAAGCATGTGCGCGTGCTCTTCATACCTACTTTGTTGCAGAGCTAAGAGGTTTCATGTTGAGTAATGTTTTGCAACTTCTGCACCAGTGGTTCCTGTTCATGCACTTTAGCCCAACCTAACAGTACTTTTGGTACAGGTGCAAGCTGGGTGCTGATTATTCTTTTGAATTTTCTTTGCTGTTGATTTTTACAGCGCTGTTGTTAATATAAGTAGGCTAATTAAGGAATAAAACATGACATCATTATTTTTTAAAAACAGCAAAGTGTTTACTCCCTTGGCAAATCTGCCATGGGAAAAAAGCGCTGACACTGGAGACTCCTTCCAAAAATGACAGAAAATTCGACTGTATGAAGAATTGTGCCATTTTTTAAATCTCGCTTGGTTTTTCTGAGTGTTGGTGTGAGCACTGCTGCGAGGCGAGTCTCCAGTGAAATACCTCTCGATGTCAATGGAAGTTCTGTAGAAGAATTTTTTTCTCAGACACTGTCTGTGAAACTCAGCCTACACAGGAGGCCAGACCACAGGCTTCACTGTAAGATGACTGACGTTTGTTGTCGACTTTTATGTCTCTGCAGAAAGTAAACACTAACTAACATTACCTGCTTGCTTATAAACACACAATGAAGCTTCTATTTAAGCACACGATGAAAGGCTCCTGTTTAGAACCTCAGCCCTGAACCGTATTCATTACACTCCCAGATTAAAGCCATGGCCCTGTCATGTCAAACACGTGTCCGCAATAGGTTTTTGATAACTTAATTGACACTAAAGTCTGAGCGATGAGATGGAATGGTTACTGATTCATGGAGAAAATGTTAGCAGTGATGCCAGATGCAAGGATTAACCAGGACAACAGTGAGGACCTGTGATACCGAACAAGCTAGACGTCACAGTAAAGAAACCGTTGTTGCAGATTATTCATAAGCTTTAAATTTAAGTGTATTAATTAAGGAATAAAACATGCCTGGACCTGGTGTAAGAGGATAAAATAACAGTGGGATATCATAGTTCCGTTATTTTTGTTCAAGAACAAGATGTGCATATTATCCTTTTATAGCCAAGTTTAACATCCGCAAAACAAGTTCCTGTTCTTACATACGTTATAGCAGCGATAAACAGTAATTCCCTCACCAGCCTTACCATCTTACTGAGAAACTGCATAACGTAAACTCTTCTGTCCTGAGGATGTAAAAACATGTAAAGTTATGGATCAGTGCTGTGCTGTAACACTAATAATGCACATCCATTTATCATTGCAGATCTTATAATGTAACTGAATAAACCTGATGATGTGTGATGTATAATGCACAATGGCAAAACCTTGACCATAATCTTTAAGTTACTTAAATTAACTGCTTCAAATATTGCTGTGTAATATGATTAAACATAGTTAGAAGTAGTTCCTAGATTAAAAGACTTTGGGAATAATGACGAAAGAGATCTGAGGGTACAGCTGAACGAATTCACTGAAAAAGAACCTCACGTTTGCCAGCCGACTGAAAACTATTGACTCGGATAAGTTGGTTTAGTCTAATTGATTTAAAAAAAAAAAAAAAAAAAAGAGTTAAACTTTGGCCTGTTTTCTTCACAGCTCTCACCGCTGTGTCGTTCAGCAGTTGTTCAAGGTGCAAAACCCGTTCAGCAGCGCCGATCCCATTTCCATGTTATCTCTCTGTGACTTCATGGAGTTTATGGAGTCATATAAGGTGTTAATTACAGTAGCAGGCAGAATCCTTATCTTTCAAAACACGCTGTAAGCTAAGTGACTGAGTAAATGTAATGATTACAGCTTAACTGCAGACCAGAAGTAGGTATGATAATGTACGAGGTTATTATAATGTAATTATTATAAACTGCTGACACTTTTCACTCGCACTGTTGGGAGGACTGACTTATGAGCAATGCTGTTAGAGATCTTCATTTTTCCACTAGCTGCGTTCCAGTTGTTTATCCCAAATGGTTGGAGCAAAGACTCGACTGAATTATATAATTTTCCATCTCAGGGTGCTCAGTGTGTAACAGTGAACTATACAGTGAGGGTTAGAGATTTAACCAACGAATGTGTCTGTGTTGATTGAGCTAGAGTAAAAACTGCTGTAAACGTATTTAAAGTTGACGGTGTGTGTGGCCATGATAACATGACGTCGTGTTGTGACCTCAGGGTTGAGGAAACCTTCCCTACTTTCCAAATAGGAATTACAAGTTGAGGGGCGTTAACCTTTTTTTTTATTATTGGAAATTTCTGAGTTTTCATTCCCTCGGCTTCTCCTGTCACTCGTGTGATTGGTTTAGAGCGTTTGTAAGTCTGTGAGCAGTGAGTTTTACAACCCATTATGGATTTTGGATTTGCTAGAACCTCCATAGCAATCATGGCGAAACACTTTAACCGTGGATCATGCTGATATGGTCAGAATCTAAATGCCTGGGCTTACAAAAAATAGTTAATGCGTACAAAATCACATACAAATGTCATACAAATCACTCTGATCTGTTGTCTGATTCTGTGAAGGATTTATTTTGTTTTCTTTCATTTAATTTTCTCTTCCGGACGATAAGGAGATATCAGAGGTATCAGAGAAATATCACCCAGAATTCGAGCAGGCGCTAATACTTTTGCTCGCAGTGTGTATGACAGCTCTGTGCAGAGCACGAGTAGAAATCCGGCCTGCAAAGCGGAACAACACTGAGGATAAACCGTCTTCTAAAGCAATCATAACAATATATGTGAATAGAACAATATTTGAGGTATTAGAAAGTTTATTAAATGCACCCACGATCAGGTGAGCAGCTTCACTGGGAATCAGTAAGATAGATTTGTGTTTATAAACTATTTCTGTTTATAGTTTATATTTGACAACAGTGAGTTTACAGGAATTTATTTATAAAGTATATAAGTTTTCAGAGTTTGTATAAAAAACCCTCTCGCAGTCCGATCAGAGTGACATCATCAGTGAGTCTAACGAGGAAACGATTATAAAGATGGATAACCTGATTGTTGTAAAAATAAAAAACACGCCGCAGCACGATGCTCAAATGAATGACGCAGCTCTGACCTGAGTTCCAGTGTGTGTGTGCGGTGCAGGTTTGTCTCAGTAAGGATGTGTCTTCCTTTTTAAAAGAAGGAGCTTCCGAGTCGTTTCCTCAACACGTGATTCTGCTGGATTTGGCGCATGCATGTGTAGACGTTATATCACGTGACTTCATGCGTGTATCTGAGGAACAATACAGAAGAAAAATGGAATAATACACAGAAAAATGGGTTTTGCATCCTCTCTCTGCGCGGGTTTCCTCCGGGTTCTCAATTTATTCGTTCCTATAAATGATTCCTAAAGCTTTATTGTCTGCGTTTTCTCTCAAACGGTGTTTGTTCTTCTGTTCCAGATTCATTAACATGTTCATCATGTCTGCTCTCGCACTTGCCCCCTCGTCTGTTCTATGAAATTGAAAAACCTTTAACTGGAAAATTAAGCCTGATATGAATTCACATCATTTCTGCGCAGTGGAAATTTTCCCACATAGGATTTTCTAAACGTTATTAATGTATCCTATTAAATATTAGCCGCTTTCTATAACCGGCCAGCTGTAGGCGTGCGCTTGATCTTAATAAGAGAATGAAGAAGGCGTGAGATTGAGAGCAGGGAGAGAAAACCATCATGACCCTGTTTGCTGCTTCATGCTTGACTGGTGTGTGTGGCGTCGTCTCCTTCTGGAGAAAGTATGCACCAAGTCCATGGTTTTCAAAACCTCTGCTGCTTAACCAGGAAGTAGGAAGTGAGGTTCACTTGCTCAGCATGAAGCATTATTTTTAAGGGCTGACTTCTGGACATGGCATAACATCGGAGGGGCAGAATGATTGCAGGAATTTTCTGCCAGCCAGCACAAAAAAAAAAGTCTTTGAAGTATTTTCTGTGCTTCTAGATGTTCGTCTTGACGTTTGCTCTGGATAGTGTGCTTCAGGACAATGCCGTGCTCGCGTATAGTGTGAAATCTTTACGGGGAAGGAGTGGTAATATCATTCTCAACGCAAACACACACACACGCACACACACACACTGTCATTTGACCTGGTCAGGACTTCCTGTTTTATTTCACCACACTCTAATTGGGTGGCCTTTCTTACAAAAACAGGCTCTCTGTGGTCAAACAGGGATGGGCCGAGCTTCCAGCACATCTACTAGCAAAGAGTCTAACCTGGTTTATTGCGCTTATGAAGCAGCACTCTAACCTGCAGTGCGCTGACTGAATCATGAGGAATGCACAAGTAGAAGAATAAAACTATAACCTACAAAAAAACAGTAAGATTAGATGATTTGGTTTGCATGTAAAACGCCCTGGAAATGATTTTCACAGACAGACGTAGAGCTGCAGGTGCTTTTCTCCAATTTTGTGTTTTCCTCTGACCGGATTTTCAGGCTGCACCGTGACACGCTCAGGTCTGAACACGAACCCTGCTGACTCCTGCAAATCCGACTCTGATAGCAAGTTTTAATTACACGTGGAGCTTGTCAGAGGTCACACAGGCACGGCTGCAGGTCCAGAATCCAGCGCTGAGAGCAGTCCTGACATCTCATAAAGGTTCTGCTCTTAGTGCAGAGTTAGACCTGACATGAATCTTCTTATTTTAATTATCTGTAAATGACAAATCACAGTAAGAGAGAGAGAGAGAGAGAGAGCGAGCGAGAGAGCAGAACCATCTGAGACGTGACTTGGGTTCTCAGGGAGTTCTCGCTGTCTAGCTCGGATAAAGTCCGGCCAGAATAAACACCTGAACAGGAAAAAGATCTGGTGGTTCATTAAAGTCATAAAAGCTCATGGTGCTCTTAGAGCTGGACACTTCAGGACACTTGACGCTTTATTTTCTAACCGCAGAAGCATGCAACACCACTCAGTTTCACTTCGAGTATGATTGAATCCTGGATGCGTGACGGTTTTTAGATTTAGGCTTTGTGGAGTGAGCGCTCATTACTCATGCTGTGGCACAGAAATCCGATCTTTTCAAATCAGATTTGAGTCACTTTCATATGTGGTCCTAAATCCGATCCGTGGTCATGTGACCTGACTGAGAAGCTCAGATGCGAGTTTATGTGTGTTTGTGCGTGTACGCGTGCGCCGAGCGTGTCGTCATCAGCAGCACGCTGCTCTGTCCAGCTGTGCTCCCTGTCGAGATATGCTGCTCAGCGGCTGCGTGTTAGCCTGGAGGTTAGGGTTAATTTTGAGCTTTAAGTTTTAGGCTTAGGGTTAAGGGCTACGGCTAATCCAGTTTACTGTCCGCTATAGATTCAGTGGCAGCGCAGCAGAACAGCAGTGTAGGGGAGCTACAGCTGACCAACTGTTTGTCCTTCAGAGCAAAACGCCATGCGTACACTAGCTACTAGCGTCGGTTTTGTCGGGTTTAACACCTCGAGTCGTCTCACAGATATGTTTTTTGTTGTTGATGACGCAGATGACTGGTACAGAAACATGTCTGTGTGTGCATGTGTGCCGTTTCAGAGGACAGATGCGTTCACATTACAGTTAGATTATGGACGTGAACTGTCAAGACAGGCAAATCCGATCTGAGCAAAATATCGGAAATGAAGCATTAAGGCCTGAGATGTGAACGTAGTCTGTGTGTAGTTTTTGCAGATTTGAGAGCTCTGAGTGAGGCATGATTTGATTTCTGTCATGAAGCCAGTTTTACTACGTGGTATTTAAAAAAAATAATCATCACGCTGTACGAGATCCCAATAAATCCTTCCCTTCAGATCCTCTAACAATAGACCTGCAATTAAGAACAATGGCTACTTTCTGCTTTCAGCCTGCGGAAAATGGACTCGCAGAGACGCAAACACGTCATGGTTAAAGTAGCTCTAACGTCATGTTCAGAGTTTTAAAAGGGGAAGAAGAGCGCTTTGATGTCTGAGTGCAATGTTTTCCGAGATGACAAAAAATCCGTGTAAACATTTAATGATACTATAGAAATATAATTCTACATGTTGTATGATTTGAGGCGTAGATATCAGAGTAACTCAGAGTACGGGTGAGCATTCGATATTTTTGTTATATTACCGTATATTACGTTTCTTAATAGAAATGATGATATTTGTTCAGGCCGGTGATTGCTTTTATTGTTTTGATGAAACATTTATGATCTGTATCAGACATTACTGAAGCGAGACTGAAGTTTTCAGCTGGTCAGTGATGATTATATGACGGAAGCCATAAGAAGCGAGGCAGAGAAAGAGATTGTGAATGTGCGTTTGGTGCTTTTTGAGCAGTATTTCGGAGCGACGTTGCCTTGAGCGTGTTCCTGCCTGAGCATTTAGATGTAAAAGTGCTTTGTAAAGACAACTGGATTTAATATTTACTCATTTATAGCCTCATACAGAAAGTATGTAATTCCATCCAGGCACAAAGATTCATTTTGTTTGATGGAGAGCAAACACTGCCTGCCAAAGCAGCTGTTGCGTCATCCCGAACCCGCCCTTTATCAGCCTTTATGTAGGGAACGAGTGAAGAGTGTGCAGCTGCATCGTGGAAGTGCTTAGCGTATATATTCAGATCGACGACTCGTCTCTCACCGGCTCGGTGTTTTAGAGAAAACTTTGGCATACTGTATGATTTCGTGTCCATCAGCTACTACAGCTCCCGGTCCGGACCAGCTCGTCGCTGGGTGCTGTGCGGGTGTGTGTTACTGACTGACACTCGCTGCGTGGAGTCACTTTTTCTTCATCATTATACTAAAAATAGACGCAGCCTTGCATTGTAAGATAGAAACCACTCACTGCATTGTTGGACTAATCGAACAGGCTCATTCAGACGCCCCAGACTCATCAGTGGTCTACACAAAGCACTTTTCAGACGGGACGTGGGAGTGTGTGCGCTGTTGGAGAGGGATGTTCAGCATCACTGATAGAAGCACGGCTTTATTTCTCGCTGGTGTCGGGATTAGGGCTGTGCAATGTGGGCAGAAATGTCATTAAAATATGTGTGATTACTCCGTGTATTAATGCATTAAAGCACGTGTCAGTGCGCAGTCAAAGAAAGATGCTTTAAGTTATTTTATCCCACAGTGTGGCTGAATTCTCAGATCGGAAGGGGGCGGGGCTTATCAACAATGGCGGAGGAGAAACTGTTCTTTTTTTATGATTTAACATTGAAGGGTTGCCATGATCAGTAGCCGAACGCTGGAAGCGCTCTGAAAATGAGGTTGTGTTCCTTACAGGACACCCGCAGAAATCTGGAACGTATCTGGAAGCTTTCAGAGGTCAGAGGAGCTACAGAACACAGTAAATTCACACACTAGTGCAACATCGGTGTTGTAAACGCCGGTCTCGTGATCATGATTAGCAACCACTGTATTGTAGAGTCTTTGTATGGTTGAAGTTTGTCATTTTCTTTTAGCTCATATTATTCTAATTTCATGATATTATATGTCAAAGTAACAAGATAATAAGATAATAATTAGTAAGTAGAAATAATCCCACAGCGCTTACACGTGCGGTTCAGTAATGACCACTGTATAGATTTCCATTTAATTCTGCAGTTTTTGCTGCAGTTCTCAGCGCCTACAGTTCTGTCCCTGGAGCGTCCGATAGCGTCCGATCTGCTGTCCGTTTTTCTGGCTTCAGAATCCTGAACGTTGCAGTCTGACTTTTGTGCACCAAGTTCCAAACACCGTAACACTGAGCTGCTCTCAGTAAGATCTAGTTCAAGGAATCATGTCTTTACAAGTTATTAGAGAGTTTACTGATGAAAAGTACCAGAGTCTGTGGAGTCAGCTGGACGTCCGACCTGCAGGACCACCTCATGAAGTTCAGTAGCGTTGTGAAAGAATGCTAAGATGGCGATGGGAATTGCCCCGAGGGGAAGTGGAGGAGGCCAGGCTGAGAAACACTACTGTCTTGTTTTCACACATTTGGTTACAGCTGTGGAACTTTTTTTTTTTTTTTTGGTGAGTCATCTGCAATCTGATCTTTTTATGCCTTTTGTTCATCACTATTGTGGTCATGATCAGGAGCAGCATCAGCGCCGTGTCTTTCTTCTCTTTAGCTGAATGCATGTCATTGTGCCTTCGGGCTGCTCTTTGCTCTAAGAAGCAGCGAGTCTTCATGAGGAGTGGTGAAAGTAGCTGGACAATAGTGCAGTGTTTCCCGAGCCGGAGAACAGACGAGGAGTGTCTGTGACCTGCCCCGTTACAGCACGCGCTGGCCGGGTATAACCTGCTTCAAGTTCTACTGTTTGCAACAAAAAAAAAATGCTCTCTTTCTCAGGAGGCTTTATAAGTTTAGTGAGAGTGAGCAGGTGAAATAGTTTTAGAGAGTAAAGACTAGGCTGCTGGAATGTTTTCAAACGATTCAAGCTGTATTTGATGCCAAAATAAGTAAAATCGAGCAAAAGACTTGGAAAGTGATTCATTATTTTATTATATATCAGCACGGAATGATAATGAAGAGTGTTGTCATGGAAAAGATTATACTGCATTTTATCCAATTAAAATTGCGTTCAGATGTTTTTACTGGACGCGAATAAAGACGTTAGCGATCTCAGTCATGCACTTTTGGCAGTCGCATCTTAATCTAATGAAACTCTTTTACTGCTTTGGAACGGAGTCTTTATTATCTTTTGTCACTCGGTAGCTGGATACAGATTCCTGGACTGAGATCTGGACTCCTGCGTGTGCTCTTAACTGACCTGCTTCATTAGGAGCATTTTTGGGAGACCGCACGTTCAGTGCATGAGTGTAGTGTGCTCAGCGCACGTGGAGTAATTCCCGCTGCAGGTGACAGCGTGATGGTGATTAACCAGGGCGGTTGATGGGCCTGTGGAGGACTCGCAGCTCTCGGCGTTTTATCAGACAGTCCTGTGTGTGAGACACACGCTGCAGCGCTCCACACCTGACCAGGACACACCTGCAGGACTGAGAATGTGCTGCAGCAAAGACCAGGTACTGAAAATCAGTAACCCATTTCAGTGTTCTACACCAAGTGCTGAAAATCCCCCACATATTCAGTGCCTGGTTTTAATACTTCAGAGAAATGACAGGATTATTAAATATAAAAAAAAAAAAAGCCTTCTGAGTCTGGCTGCACCTTAATCAGCACTGCTCACACCTATGCTTGGTTTATTCGTCACAATTAGAACAAAGGTATTAAAAAAACAATCTATTATCTATTTCATGGTTAAAGTAGGCATAAAAGCTTTTAACAGATTTTTTTTTAATAATGCAGCAATACTACTTTCCTGGCAGATTGTTAGCAAACCTAAACACCATGATGCATATGGTGCATCATAATAATGCTCATAATGCTTTTAAGTACCGTGATATGATCTTTTTGTCATATCGCTCAGCTCTAGCTGTAGCTACTGGTGTTTATAGCGTGTAAGTAAGTAAAGCTAGTAAAGCAACAGCTGATATGCACTTATATGATACATAACGTAATGAAAAATGCACTGAAAAGTCTCAGTTAAAGTTCAGAAAAGCAAAGTCACACTTGAGACCTTATTAAATCCTCATGTATATTTTTGTATTTTATTTATAAAATAGCTTGGTTTGGTGAAGTTTTGTAGCTTCTTATTAGAAGGAATAACTCTTATTACTTTTCAGTCTTTCAGGTGAGCATTATGTAATAAATGCTTTCTAAGCATAATATGCAAATTACATTATTACAGTTTATGCAACAGTACATAAAGTTTATTAATAATAATATTGCTGATAAAATCCAGCACTAGGGCCTTGGCTCTTGGCTCTTGGCTCTTGGCTCTTGGCTCTTGGTCAAGTGTGCAGAACAGAATTTCCATTTTGGTTCATCACTGAAAATCCTTCTGAAAGGAAAGTATGAAAATAATAATAAAACAAAAGCATCTGGTTTAAGGGCGTATTAAAGACTACACCAAATATAGCCATTGTGTATAATTGGTTGAATAAGGTTTTCATCGAGTTGACGTTTTTGTGTGATTGTAACGTGTAAAATACTGTTTTGTTCTTGAACGCGGCACGATGGACTTGTGTTGCGCAGCAGGAAGAAGATAAGCAGAAATGAAATCAATGAGTTAATGAGTGATACCCCACACACCTTTTAGTCACGCTTCCTTATTTTGTGGTGTTGGTTCTTAAAAAGCACATTTACCACAAAATCCACACTCAGTTCTGGTCAGATGTTCTGTCTCAGTCAGAATCAATGCCGTTTTGTTCTTCTCCTCTAAAGACTTGAGTGAGAAGGCCGGATATAGCAGATGGGCCACCAACGCCTGTGTGATGAATCGGGTCTGTTCTCTCCTCTCATCTGTGATGAGGTCCAGATTAGCGTGGTGTGGAGCAGGCGAGGTTAGCGGACACTCTCAGTTCCAGCCATACCGTGTGTGTGTGTGTGTGTGTGTGTGTGTGTGTGTGTGTGTGTGTGTGTGTGTGTGTGTGTGTGTGTGTG
>JAQQZR010001561.1:0-10998 GCA_030068235.1 Notoglanidium macrostoma
TACGAGTTTGGATTACTGTTTTTGTCACTTCTGCCCGATAAAGCATTGGATCTGCACTGGTGTCCTCTCTGGTTTGAGGTCCTGACACACACATCCATGCACATTCCACATCTTTGCACACACTGCATTGCTCCTTAGAACAAAGGAAATATGCTTTTCTTATAAAGGAACATGTAAGGATGCTGTTTATTTTCGAATAATGTGTTTATATTACACTGTAGGTGTTTAGTAAATCCATGATGATCTCATATTAGTCAAATAATGGCAATTTATATACTTTTAGCACAATAATTGTATTTTCTGTAAAATAGTTCATTACTTCCAGACCAGTCCTTATAAGGCGGATGTGATTAGTGTCATTTATCAGGGAATTTTTCATCATTCTGAACCTGCTGTTCACATTTCATAAATTTTTATGTATCCAAAGGTAGCTAAAGTTAACTTTGATGGATAAAAGGTTGTAACTGTGAAGGGTCATAAATCACAAACCTCACTGTTGTGTGTGGGATCTCAGATCAACAGGATTCATCAAGAGAGCACTGACTAGTAATTAAAATGCATCAAGATTCCCTATAATTACCCTGGACTCAGACCAGAACAAAGAGAGACTTTGTGAACTGGGGAGAGATCTTGTGAACCAGAGAAAGACCTCACAAAATGGAGATAGACCTTGTGAACCGGGAAGAGACTTCGTAAGATGGAAAGACCTTCTTGAACTGAAGCAAATTTTCCACTCTTCTTTTTTGATGTGACCCACAAGACCATCAGCCAGAACCTTGATGAACACCTAGCTCTACCAGTGCCTCACTAACCAACCACCTCTAGCTGCTGTTGCGAGTTCACCTTCAGACCCAACAACTTCAGCAAACACATAAAAGAACTTCTACGCATTTGATAATTTGGCACTTTGATGGTCAGGTGCTTTGCTGCTTCTTTTTCTCTTTGAAACACTCTGGGTTGAATTTCACCTTTCACTTTGCTCACTGTGCAGGAAACAGTCAAAGACTGTTTAAGTTGAACCTGATATTAAGCAGTAATATCAAGTCTGTATTTATTATTATTCCCTCATCTCATACATCCCATTTTGTCTTGTGTTTAGTGTTGTACTGTGTAGTAGTTAGAATAAATGTTTGTCTTAATGTGATCCATGATTTCACCTGGACATTCTTGTTCACATCTTGGTCACTTGTCCTAAGCTTCTACACTAAGTCTATTATTGAGTCAAAATTTCCCCTAAGTTAAACTGAAACTCTTTTTAGCAACACAATTAAGAAGAGTTTTGTGACAGTGTTTGTTACAATAGATCCATCAGGCTAGTTCATGGACAAATAGTTTTCTCTGGGTTGAGTAATAGCCCTGTTATCATTTAAAGCCACAAACTGATAAATTAAACAAATATACATACATATATAAAACTTTCTTTACATCCATCACAGTCAGGATTGAGCAGCCACAAAACAGGATAGATAGGAAAAAATGCTGTGAACAACAAAGAAAAAAAAATCATTGGTGCTCCCATAGCCCACTTTTCTGGAGTTGAACTAGGAAATGGGCAAGGAAAATTACAAATTCTCCACACACTGTACACAATTTCTTTCAGCTCCTCCCATCTGGCAGATGCTACAGATACCTGAATACAAAAACTATCAGACACAGGGACAGTTTGCACTACTACACAAACTCTCATCTTATGTATATTATTTGCCTTTCCATATTGTACATGGTCACTGTATATAGTCTGTATGTTGTCTGGATTGCTGGAGAATCACCAACTGCTGGAATCAAATTCTTTGTGTATATAATTTATTTGTATACATTGTATACATTTTTGCATATATGTGTATACTTGACCAATACTTCTGATTCTGGTTCTTTTCTCCTCAGCAAGAGAAGACAATCAGAGCTATTAATTGTTTAAACAATCAATCTAACTACGTACCTTCACATCTATGCAACAAGAAACAGTGTGAGCCATAGGTTCCAATAATTTGATAACTGAAATATGGGCAGGTTCAAACAAAGGGTGCCATTTTGTAAACTGTTTAGCCCTCTATGGTATGCATTATGATATCATTATTGTCATGATCTATCCTTCTCACAGCATGCTCTGGGAACTATGCCGTGAGCAGAGTGCTCCTGATAATCTCTGTCGCACATAGCGCTACAGCGTGCTCTGTGAACTCCAATTCCCATGAGTACTTGAACCAAATCAAGATGGCCGACATACTCCAGGGCATTGAGTCACATGACTGTTAATTGGATGCAGGTGCATCCAATTCATGCACACACACGCACACACTCACACAGCATAAAAGGACTCAGTTTCATGGTTACTTTTTCTGAAGCATTAGTTTAGCCTCTGTGTCAGCTATTGCCAAGTCTTTTGATTTTGTGTTTGCTATTCTGGTTTTGACTCAGGTTTATTCAGTGTTTGGATTTTGCTTTTTGCCTGCCCCATGTTGCTCTGTTTGCTACTCAAGGACCTTGCTTCTGTTTTTTTTATTTAGAGACTGTCTGCTGTTTTTGTACCTTTGCCTCTGTGTGCTCAATAAACATATTTGCTGTTACTGCCTCCTACTACCTGCACATGTGTCCACCCTCACCCTGTTCACCTGACAGAATGCTTTGCCAAAACTGGGATGCAGCAGGATTACAGGCAGATGGCTTCATGCACACCATGCCTTAAATTTATTTGCAGTATTTATGTATAGATGCCCTATGACAGTTTGGAATGTGCACCCAATGTGTTTCTGCTCCAGTGCCATCTGGTTTTTTGAGAGCTTGGTAAATCCTAAACCTACGGATGATATATAGGTGAGATGCATGGTTCGTTGGCTCATGGGGCTAGCACTCTGGTGGGTAAAGTACCTATTCCCCATAGAACCCCACTCAATGTGGCACCATGCTCAATTGGACCTACAACGCCATTCAAGATGAGGCTGAGAGGAAAGAGACAGTCACCTAGACAGGCTGATAAGGCTGCCTGCACTCCAGAGCTTCCTCGGCAGGCTGAGCCTACACTCCAGAGCTGCCCTTAATGGCTGAAAGTGAAGCACCTGAAAGTGAAGTCCAAGTGTGAGTGGAGGAAATGATTCTTGAGTGACATGTTGTAGTTCATTGTCTTGTATGCTTTGAGAATTTTGTCTACCAGGTGAATGTAGTTTGGGGTTCTGTAATTGCCCAGAAAATTGTCAAAATCTTTGAAGGCTTTCCAGGCAATTTTTTTCTGGTCCAACTAACAGATCTTCAAACCGCTTGTCACTCATAACATGTCTGATCTGGGGTCCAACAAAAATGCCCTCTTTGATCTTGGCATCAGTTATTCTTGGGAACATCTGTCTTAAATAACGAAACCTTCGCCTTCCTTGTTCAGTGATTTCATGAAATTCTTTAGGAGTCCCAGTTTTATGTGAAGAGGAGGCAAAAATAAGTTGCCATGTCGACAAGCGATTCATATGCCACATTTTTCTTTCCTGGATTTAACTTTTTATGGAGTGGCTAGTTCTGTCGAGAATAGTGCGACTCTTTGGCACGGTTGTCCCATTCACAGTTGAAAAAACAGCACTTTGTATAGTCGAGCTGCAGTCCTAGAAACAGAGCAATAACTTGAAGATCTCCACAGATATTCCAGTTGTACCTGGTATACTGGATGTGCTTTAGCAACAGTTCCATATTCTCAAATGTTTCTTTCATGTGTGCTGCATAGCCAACAGGTACTGAATGATAAACATTGCCATTGTGTAGCAGAACAGCTTTCAGGCTTAATATTAACAGCTTCCAACCTAGCCTGATTCCATGCCTGGGCATGCCCAGGCTGCACAAACCATTGTTGATAAGTCACTTATGGGAGCGAAAATGTTTCGATACAAATATAAGAAAAAATCATGATGGGTAAATTTTGATGTGATAGTTGTGATCAGCACCCGAAAATCTATAAGAAACACCCAACAGTGTTCAAGAAGCAAAAACTTTGTTGTGCAGTGTTATTAGTCAGGAAAATTAGCAAGAATTAAACAAATGGATAAAGTAAATTAATGTGGGACAGCTTTTCCCTTGATTTCCTTTAAATGTTAAAGTCTTGTGGGTAAACTTGCAGTTGGTTTTTACAGGAAAAAGAGAGTCTAAGTTGTTTCACTCAATGTTAGTCTTCTTATGATATTTTAAAATATAAGACAAAGCTATTTTAGAAAATTTTGAACAGCCAGACAAGTTAGTTTCCATTTTATGTCATTTAAACATTTAAATCTTTTAATGATTTTCTCTTTGTGTACCAGAAGACTATGTAAGTGAACTTCCCTGTTTCCGGGGTTTCCCCAACGGTTTCAGCAATGAGCATTGTTGAGCAAAAGAAGGCAGCGGTCTCAGGAGTGCTTTTTTTAGTTCTTGTTGATTTTCTTCCCATTTTTGTTAAGACCATTAAAAGCTTAATGATTTGCAATGCTGGGTTTGCCCAGGTGAGTTCATATGTTTGAATTCTAGTTCCTGTTACGGGGCTGGTTCCAACTTCAAACAATGTAACGGCTACCAAGCCGTTGTCCCATGTTTCAAGTCAATGACTGTCTGATCGGTGCAATAGTATGCGAATTTGACAAGGAACTTAGAAACACTTTACCATATCTAGTCCCAGCTGAATGTCCACTGGAACAAATAACGAGTAATACTGCTAACAGGTCAGCCACTGGACACCTTGTTTGTCGTCATATTTATGAACACCTGAAATTATTGGTGGCCAAACATGACCCAAGACACAGACACATTTCTGCCTTCTCCATAAATCTACAAACTGAGTTTCTAGATGTTTCAATCCTGAATGCCAAGATCTGTGCCTGGGCCAGTGCCTGAATCTGAGTCTATGCTTTAGTCTAACCACACACCCATGCCTGAGTTCCTGTCTGAACCAAATTCCACACTCATATTCAAGCCCTCAACTAGGCTAGAGTTCAGGTGGTGAAGTCTAGTGCTATGCCTGAGCCTATGGACCCAGGCCCCCCATTGAACAAATATGTTGGGTGCTCCAGGAGTAGTGCCTTTGGGGGGGGGGTTCTGTCATGATCTGTCCCTAACTGCAAGCACAGTGTGCTCTGTGAACTTTGCTGCATACAGTGTGCTCCAGATAATCTCGGATGCACATAGCGCTACAGCACGCATTGAATGCTCTGTGAACTTAAATTCCCATGAGCACTTGCACTCAATCAAGATGGCTGACAAATTCCTGTGCATTGAGTCACATGACTGTTAATTGGATGCAGGTGCATCCAATTCATGCACAAACTCACACAGCATAAAATGTAGCATGAACCAGGACCATTTTGGTAGCATGAACCAGGACCTGTCTCTCATGACTCCTTTCTGCACTTCCATGAGCAAGCTGATATGCATCCAGGCTTCCCTTATCTTGGCTTTCAATCTACTTCTCCATGGTGGACACTCTACATTCTTGGTCATACAAATTTCACACAATAAGATAGGTAGGACATAAGCCATGATTTTCCAGTCTCTATCATAGCTTTGGTACAACGCTCTGTAATAGTCCTATTCATTTTTTCAACAATACCTGATGATTGAGGATGGTAGGGAATATGGAAATTCCAGTTAATATTTAAGTATCGACAGAGTTTCTGAGTCAGCTTGAAGGTAAAGCCAGTACCTTGGTCACTGTCAGTACTAAGAGGGATGCCATAGTGAGGTAGAATCTCCTTTGCAAGAATCTTCACTACAACATTGGCATTTTCTTGGGCACATGGAAAAAGCTTTTACCCATATAGAAAATTGATCTATGATTACCAAGAGATACTTTAATTTACCTACTGGTGGCTTATGTGTAAAATCGATCTGTAAGGAATGGAAAGGTCCATTAGGTGGTGGTAATGTATCATGTTTGTCGGTGCTATTGGACATGTTAAGTCTAGCACATGTGAGGCATGTATCTAATATTGTGTCAGTAATTTTATTAACATCTGCAACACAGAAAAATTTGTCGATCATCTGTTTCACCTCCGTCGTGAAACATGAGAAACACCGTGAAAGGGCAATAAAGATTTTGGTAGAGCTATCCATTGATCGGGCTCACGAATGAGAACAGAGGCATCCAGTGCACACGAACAAGTTTTCCAAAATGTGACGTCATCAGGTGAGGCATTAGCCTGCATCACAGCCATATTACTGTCGCAATGGGATAAAGAGTGTGAGACAAAACAAGTGAGAGTAGATTTAGTGACCGAGTCATCCCATTGGTTACCCTGGATGGACTCATTATCACCTGTGGCGTGACCTTTTACCTTAACAACAGTCAGGCACTAGGAAGAGATGTACTGGGATGTAACAAATCAGTAATAAGGGTGTTATAAGAAACAGGTTTCATCTCCGCAGATCTAAACCCATTCTGAGCCCAAATTTTGCCAAAATCATGAACGATACCAAAAGCATAATGTGAATCAGTGTAAATTGTGATGGGTTTGTCTTTAAAGAGTGTACATGCCATTAGTTCAGTGGCTTGCGCTGATTTAAAAGGGAGAGAAGGAGCCTCCCACACAGAATTTGGTAGCGATGTTATGGCATAACCACATAAAAAGATAAAATCGTTGGGTTTAGAACGGGACCCATCCACATGAATGTGTTCACCCTCAGGCAACGGGGTTGAAAAAAGGTCAGGTCAAGAGCTTGTAGAGGCCTCAATGAGTTCCATACAGTCATGAGTATCATCAGAAGTGTCAGAGGAGCATGTTATAAGCAGACCCCTAAGAAGATAGGCGGGCGAACTATCAGATATAGATTAAATGGTAAGGTTCTGAGTGCTGAAACTACCTGCTTTTCAGCATCTGATACCATTATAAATGATGCAGCCACTGACCTAAGGAAGGCAGGCATACCACAAACATTAGGATCAAATGTTTTGGATTGATACCTGACAGGTCTGTATCCACCCCATGCTCCTTGGCCAAGACCCCCGCCGCAGTGCACACTGTTTCAGTGACATACAGATGGAAGGGCAGGTTGTAATTAGGCAATCCCAATACTGGAGCCGAACACAGGAATGTCTTAAGTGTTGAAAAGGCCTGCATCATCTCAGGTGTGAAGTCAATGTTTACAGGAGCATCCTGAGCAGTTGCTGAGTGTAAAATATGGTCATAATACAAACAGTCAGGTATCCATTGACGGCAGTAATTCACAAGGCCCAGGAAAGAGAGCAGGGCCTTTTTAGTCCTTGACGGTGAGAAGCACTTGATGTCAATGTGTTCAGAGAGCGTTCTTTGTCCCGGACTGAGAACAAAACTCAAATAACGGACTGTGTAATGCCAGCTTTAGCTTCTTCAGTGAGGCCTTGAATCCACAACAGGCCAAATGCTTCAACAGTTCCACAGAGCCCCTCAGGCATAGTGAATGAGATGGGGCTGAGAGAAGTAAGTCATCTGCATATTGGAGCACTTGGCAGCCATCTGGTGGAACAAAGGTGGACAGTGAGTCACATATAACAGATACAAACAATGGGATATTCAATTAACCCTTGAGGGAGACGGACCCAGGTATACTGTCACTTCTTGTAAGTGAATGCAAATATAGGCTGGGAATCAAAATGAACAGGGACACTAAAAAAGGCTGAGCATAGGTCAATGGCAGTAAAGTAAGAATGTGACAAATCAATAGTGGTGGAATAGACATTACATCAGGCACAATAGGGCCTACAGGCTCAACAACAGAGTTAATCACGTGTAAATCCTGTGTAAAATGTCAAGAACCTTTAGGTTTGTGCACAGGCTTGATTAGAGTGTTATAAGGTGAGGTACAAGGATGAATAACAGACTGCTCTAAGAGAGAGGAGACCATGGGAGCAATTCCTTATTCCTTCTCAGAGAGAGGATACTGTTTAATGTAGACAGGTCGTGAATGTTTAAGTCCAGCATGATACGGAAAACATGAGACGGTACCTACATTATTAGAATGAGTCGCCCAAAGAAAACTGGGTACATCAGACAATTCAGGTGGGATCTCAGGCTCATTTGTTGCTTCTGATGACTCAGGAACTGTACTAATAAAGAAACATAAGTTATCAGAAACATGTAATCCTCTAGGAGTGAAATTAATAGACATCTGCAATTTGGTCAGCAAGTCATGCCCCAACAAATTGAAAGGCAAATTAGGGATGACCACAAATTTGTGTAAAAAATTTACATCTGGATTGTCTGGGCTAGTAACATGTAATGAGTGCATTGTAGGACAGTCAATGGGAATCCCTTCTATACCCACAGAGTGGACAGTAGCCCCTGATACTGGACCATTCCATTGAACACCACTAAGTGATGTGGTACACCCTGTGTCTACCAAAAAAGAAAAATCACGACCGTTAACATTCATAGACAACATGGGTAGATCACAGTAACTCGTGCTAAAGTGTGCATTGAGGAAGGATGAGCTACTGGGGATTCCCCACTGTTGGCATCCCTAATCAGAGAATGCTTTAGACTGCCACTGCTTTGGCAGGACAGCTTTGGAATCATCTGATGAAGGCTCAGTGAATGGTGCAGAACTGTTTTTATAATACTGTGCATGTCGTAGTTGAATGTCGTGATGCTTTTTGTGACAGTCCCATGCCCAGTGTTCGGGTTTGTGGCAATAGTAACAATCTCTAAAACGGTTAGAAAAGGGCTGTCTTTTATCAGGATTGTTAGCATGAGTGGCGATGACTATGTTCATTGTGTTTTTAGTTTGTATAGAAGGGAGTGCTCTTGCAGCTTCGAGTTCATGGAGTTAGCGAGTGTGATCTTAGTTATACCTGCTGTAGAAATGTGCAGAGTTTGTGTGTGAAATGGATGCATGTTATTTAAGAAAGTAATTAAATACAGCTGCCTCATGTCATCAGAACTTGCAGGCAAACATGCATCTTTGGTCGATGCCTTATGGAAATGAGCCAGAAAGGCAGATGCACACTCACCAGGGTTTTGTTTTGTGTTAGTTGCAGGAGACAAATCACAAGCAGCTAAGTTTCTTTTGTCTAGGAAAATGCACAGTTCTGTGTAAAAAGCAGTCAAATGATCATGAGTAGCCCATTTGTAAAACGGTTTGTCGACGGCATTAGAGTTAGTGACTACATCACATTCTCGCTTAAGAGTTGGAATTTCATTGAACAAATCATCTTCTGTGACTGCCACCCAATACACGGAGGAGGATATGTCTAAAGTCAACATCAGTTAATTGACTATACTGAGTAGTGGAGTGCAGAATATCAACAAATCTGTGTTCATAATCCGGAGATGAGAGAGTTTTAACTATTTCACTAATGTCAAATAGGTTTATGGGTTTAACTTGGACAGCCTTTTCACCAACTTGCTCAAAAGTGATGTTCGGTTGGGATACGACCACCACGCCGCCATTTCTAGGCAGAGATGGATATAATTTAGATGGAGGATTTAATTTGAGCACAGAAGCTGAAGAATTTGTGTCACTTTTAGCACATGTATCTTTAATGATTCGTGGTGGAGAAATCTCTGTTTCTGTGTGGTGAACAGCGCCTACAGTGTGACCAGTGAACTTCTTTTTAAGTTTATTTTGTCCTTCCTTCCAGTATTCGTGCATCATATTCCATTCTTTTATCGCAGCTTTCAGATAGTCATAGTCCCAATTAGGATCACTATAACTGTCAAAACACACAAATTAGATGTACTTAGTGGACCAGGGTTGAATCTACTGGTTTGGGGCCAATGAATAAATCCTGCATTCTCATTCCAACCTGCCATATTGCCATTAAAAGTTTCAGCAGCAAAACCTTGGCCAATCCTGAACATCCAGTCGAGAGGTGTTTCTCCAGGTCTCAGAGTAGCTGGCTTAGACCTGTTACCACCCATGGTCCACACTGAAATGACACACAAACAAAACAACAAAGTCAACACAAGCAGGCTTGCTGAATACAAGCAAACAAATAACACAAAAGACATTACAGACAAGTGCTGAATTAACGCAAATAGATAACGGGACAGAAACCACAAGCGCTCAAACAGACAAAAAACAGGGACCACAAGCAAATGCACAAACAGAAAACAAAGCAGAAACCACAAGCAAGAGTGCAAACAGACAACAAAGCAGAGACCAGAAGTGCGCAAACAAATAACAAAATAAAAAGCACAAGTAATCACGCTAAATTAACGAAAACAGCTGATAATACAGCGGGCAGAATAAGCAAGTGCTCTGAGTTCACACAAAGAGATAACAAAGCGGATAATGCAAGCAAGTGCACTAAATCTGCGCAAACATGTAACTCAAGTAGAGGCACTGAATAGACACAAAGAAGACACGTGGGCACAAACAACATAACAGACGGCAAACCCTCACCTACAGAAATTAAAATCAAGTTGTTCGGCAAAAATCAGACCAGCCTGAAAGAGCAACCTTAAAGCTCTTGTAACCTTAATTTATAACCAGAGTAGCATCTAAGGAAACTCTGCTTAGACTGAAGGGTATTCATAAGACCTTGTAACTATGCACTTCCCTATACAAGATGTCAGGCATCAAACCGGGTAAGAGACACTAAGAATAAGTCTACTTACCCCTTTTGATTACAAACTTGGAACTTAGAACAAAATTGGATTGGCGATGATTCTGTTCTCTCAGGTTCGAACTGACTTCCGTGGGTGAAGGTATTTTGCCCGTTTCAGATCCGGGGATCAAGCAGAGACACAGACATAGCGTGTAGGTGTATGCTCAATCCAAAATTATTGTGACAAAGACAAGTTTATATACAGCAGACTGGGTGTGAGTACATGTCTGTTTGTGCATTTGCGTGTGTGTGTGTGAGTGGGCGTGTGTGGGGGTGTGTGCAGGTGTGAGGGTTCAGGAAGGGAGAAACAAAGACAAATGGCCTCAAACAGCTGTGGGGTACAGGAAGGGAGGAGACAAATGGTCTGGTGGGTGTGAATGTCCTTCCGGTGTGAATATATATATATATACAGGGAGTGCAGAATTATTAGGCAAGTTGTATTTTTGAGGAATAATTTTATTATTGAACAA
>JAQQZR010001562.1:0-10997 GCA_030068235.1 Notoglanidium macrostoma
CCTTACTAGAACAAGAAAATATGAGCACATCACCCCGATCTTATCTACACTGCATTGGCTTCCGATCAAATTTCGCAAAGATTATGAAATACTGCTGTTGACCTATAAAGCATTGAATACTCTCGCACCTCAGTATCTGAGCAAACTTCTGGTCCTTTATGACCCCCTACACCTACTTAGATCAAAAGGTTCAGGCTATTTGTTAGTACCTCAAATGGTGAAGGCTACAGCAGGGGGCAGAGCTTTTTCTTTCAAAGCCCCTCAATTATGGAACAGCCTTCCAATTAGTGTTCAGGACTCAGACACAGTCTCAATGTTTAAATCTATGCTGAAAACAGATTTGTTTAGCCAAGCCTTTTGTTAATAGCCTTCTACCAGGTAAAGGAGCAGATCTGGAGGGATCTCAGGCATAGAATGTTTTGGTAAACTGGGATGTTTGGATTCTGTCAACCCCCACTCTCACACGTTCAATCAGGTTTGTTGACTGTGGAGTGGCTGGCTGCCTTATGTCCCAGGGGGCCCTCATGTCTGTGTTACCTCCTGGCTCTTCCTTCTTGTTATGCTGTCATAGCTAGTCTTGCCGGAGTTCCTGCTTGCACTCAGCACACAATATACTCTGTTCCTTACCATTAGGTGACAATGACCATATCTGGTCCCTATCTGTCTCTATGTCTGTCAAGCTGCACATGCTACTCCTGAGACTCCAGTGATCCTGACCCCTTCTGCTTTCCGTACCTGCCTGACCCATCCCGGTGTCCTACTCCTGATTGGAGTCATCACTTGGAAATCACTTGCTCCTGTTAAATATGGCACCATATAAAGTGCCTCAACATACACCTAGAACTGTGAAGATGCCGTTGGACTGCTGTTGACATGAGCGGTTCTGCTACAATGGTATAGAACTCGAATCACCACGAACAGTCTTGCACTCAAAACGTGACCCTAGTATTAAAGGGTGTTCCTTGCCGCCATCGCCGTCACCACAGGCTTGCTCATTAGGGATATATATAGATAAGTGTATAGATTCATAAGTTTATATTCAGTATTTATATACTTCTGTGAAGCTGCTTTGTGACAATGTCTGTTGTTAAATGCGCTATACAAATAAAATTGAATTGAACTGAATCATCTCCATGTGTTTGTTTAGTCTATTTGCCAAGACTCTTTAGAAAATGTTATATTCTGTACATAGAATATACATGCTCGCCGACATCTCTCAGATAGAGTTCCAGTCTCAATCCATTCTTGTAACACTTTGAATAAGTCCTTTCCAATCAGACCCCAGAAGTTCTTGTAAAAATCCACAGAGAGGCCATCTACACCAGGTGCTCAACCTGCAGACAGCTGCCGTACAGCTGCAGTCACTTCCTGAAAGCTGATAGCAGAGTCCAACACTTGCCTCTGATCCGGGCTGATCTGTGGAAGATGTTACAGGAGGTCCTCCATGCACTGAGAGCCTATAGTCTTGGCAGAATACAGGTATGTATAAAATTTAACAGCCAACCTCAGCATTTCAGAGGGGCCAGAAATTATACTGCCATCGGGGGATTTAAGATTTAGCATTTGCTTGTTCTGCCCAGTTTTTTTATAATCTAAAAAAGAAAGCTGTAGGCCCATCAATGTCTCTCAGTAATAAACCTACTTCTAATTAAAGCCCCTTTTGTTCTTTCCTTTAGAAGAGAACTAAGCTCTTTTTGCTTTGAATTTACAGAATTTCTTATGAAAACCTCATTTTTTGTTAGAAATCTTTGTTCTATATGGAGTATCTCCTTCTCCAAAAGCTTTAGGGAATTCTTGATTTCTAATGTTGAGAAGGTACTATATTGTTGGCAGAAAACTATTTTTTTATACTTTCCCTACTTCCCACCATTGTGACTTACTCTCATATAAATGTTTTTGTTCCCTCCAGTGTTCCCAAAAAACCTCAAAAGACTTATAGAAATTTGTGTCATGTAAAAGCTTTATACTGAAATGCCAATAAGCACTTTTACCTTCTTTCAATACAAAATAAACATCCATTATTACACTATGATGATCGGAAAAAGTGCAAGGATAAATGTAAACAAATGAGACTCTATTTCATGCACTTTTTGAGATGTATAATCTGTCAAGTCTAGCAGCATAGATTCTGTCTGCAGAGGCATTAACCCATGTGAACTGCCTTACACCTGGATTCTTCCCCCTCCAAGAATCCAGAAGATTTGTGGATTTGACTATCTTCTCCAACACACTTCCAGACTGAGGGTGTGGTTGTTCACTATTCCTATCTTGTACAAAATCAATGGTACAATTCCAATCCCCACATAGAACATCTGCTTCATTACATTAATCTGTATGTGTCTTATTTATGTGAGCAGTTGAGAGTGAAGGGCCTTGGTGAAGGGCCCAGCAGAGGTAGCTTGGCAGTGCTGGGATTTGAGCTAACGACCTTTGAATCACTAGGCCAATGTCTTAACCACTGAGCTACCACCATAGAGCTTAATCATCTCTGTTATCCTCAGAAGCATCCTCTATGATCTGCAATTCACAGACGGTAAGGGACAGACTATATCATGTGCTGAGTGCAAGCAGGAACTCTGGCAAGGCTAGCTATGACAGCATAACTAAAAGGGAGAGCCAGATGGTAACACAGACATGAGGGCCCCCTGGGACATAAAGCAGCCAGCCACTCCACTGTCAACAGACCTGAGTGAACATATGAGAGTGACGGGGCGACAGCATGCAAACATCCCAGTTTGCCAAAACATTCTATGCCTGAGAACCCTCCAGATCTGCTCCTTTACATAATAAAAGGTTATTAACAAAAGGCTTGACTAAACAAAGATGTTTTCAATCTAAACACTGGGACTGTGTCTGAGTCCCGAATACCAATTGGAAGGCTGTTCCATAACTGAGATGCCTTGTAAGAGGAAAATATGTCCCCTGTTGTAGTCTTCACTATTTGAGGTACTAACAAATATCCTGCACATTTTGCTCTAAGTAGGCATGGGGGTCATAAAAGACAAGAAGTTTGCTCAGGTGCTTAGGTGCAAAACCATTCAGTGCTTTATAGGTCAACAGTAGTATTGCAAAATTTGAATGGGAGTTAATGCAATGCAGATAACATAAGAAAGTCATTACAATAATGTAACCTAGAGCTAACAAATGCATAGTTTTTCTGCATCATGCAGTGACATCATCTTTCTTATCTTAGCAATATTTCTGAGATGAAAGAAGGCTGTCCTAGTGATATCTAGATGAGCTTCAAATGACAGATTGGAGTCAATAATCACACCAAGGTCTTTTCTTTGGCACATGGTGAAACAGAAAGACCATCCAGAGTTACTATGTAGTTGGAAAACTTACTTCTAGCTGCATGTTGTCCTAGTGCTAGTACATATGTTTTATCACTATTAAGTAGAAGGAAGTTAGTAAGCATCCATTGTCTAATGTCCTTTACACAGTCCTTTACACAATTTTATTAAGCTGGTCTCCCTCATCTGGCTTTGCTGAAACATACAACTGTGTCATCAGCATAACAGTGGAAGCTAATACCATGTTTACGAATAATATTACCCAGAAATAGCATATATAAAGAAAAAAGCAGTGGGACCCTTTTGGAACACCAAACTTCATTTTACTATGTATAGAGGAGTCACTATTTATATCAACAAACTGATAACGATCAGTCAAATAAGACCTGAACCAGGAGAGGGACATTCCCTTTACTTCCACAACCTTTTCTAATCTATCAAGGAGAATAGTATGATCAATCATATCAAAAGCTGACCTAAGATCAAGTAATACAAGCAAGGAGACACAACCCTGATCAGAGACCAGTAGTAGGTCATTTACAACTTTAACCATTGCTGTTTCTGTGCTATGGTGAGGTCTAAATCCTGATTTATACATTTCATGAATACTATTCCTATGTAGGTATGAGCATAACTGCCAAGGTTTGATATTGGCCTATAGTTGGACAACTGCCTGGGGTCGAGATCAGGTTTCTTAATTAGGGGTTTGATAACTGCTAATTTAAAGGATTTAGGTACATAGCTAATGCTAAAGGAAGTGTAAAGGTAAAGGATCTAATATACAGGTTGATTATTTTGATGAGGAAATTAGTGTGATTAGATCAGTCTCTTGAAGGAGTTTAAAACATTCTAATGGCTGATCTGATATAATTATATTGTTGTCTACAGAGTTGCTTATCAGATTGTCTGGATTTAAATTCATAGCTTGTATTTTTTGCCTGATACTGTCATTGTCATTGACATCAATCTTGTCATTGAAAAAATTCATGAATTCATTGCTAATGCATATTGATGATTTAGGTGTTTCTGTGGCGCTCTTATTCCTAGTTAATTTTGCTACAGTATAAAATAAGAATCTAGGATTATTTTTTCTATAGTCTATTAGAGTTGAGAAATAGGTAGATCAAGCAGCACTAAGAGCTTTCCTATAGCTCAGGAGGCTCTTCTTTCATGCTAATTTGAATACTACCAATTTAGTTTGACAAAACTTACGTTCTAATTTGCGAGTGGCCTGTTTTAAGGTGCGCGTGTCATCATTATACCAGGGTGTTAATTTTTTCTCTCTAATTATTTTCCTTTTAAGTGGGAATACATAGTGTCAAGCGAAATGTTGACTCTAAGCATTAGTTGCCTGATCGAGTTCTGTGGAGTTTGATGGTGATGTAATCATGGTTGATAGTTCAGGGACAACATTGCTAAAACTCTGCACTAGCTGACATGAATGACATCATGTGTAGGGCTCTGAAGTGTGTGAGCATCAGGAAAGCTGAGGGACTGGACAGTATCTCAGGGCATGTTCTGAGGAACTGTGCTGATCAGCTGAGTGATGTTTTCACCTCCATCTTTAATGAGTCTCTGTCTCAGTCCATCGTGCCTACATGCTTCAAAAATTCCACCATTGTTCCAGTAACAATGCACAACAAGCCCTCAGCCAGAATGACTACCACCGTGTGGCTTTAACACCTTTAGTCATGAAGGTGTTCGAGAGTCTTGTTAAAGAACTCATCTGCTCCTACATCTCCAACTCCTTCAACCCATTACAGTTCACCTACCATCCAAACAGGTCTATTGAGGATGCCATCTCTCATGTCCTGCACACCACTTTCAACCACGTGGACATTACTAATGGGAAATATGTACGACTGTTGTTCATAGACCAGCTCAGCAATACCACAGGTCCACTCAGACTTTTCACTAAATTGTTACATAGGTCTGAACACTCAGCTATGTAAGTGGGTACTGGACTTTCTCACAGGTAGACCATAATTAGTTAGAGTGGGCAGCTGTGTGTCCACCACCATCACCGTTAACACTGGAGCTACAAAAGATAGCGTTCTGAACCCTCTGCTGTACACCCTTTACACCTACGACTGTTTGGCCACTCACAGCTCCAACTCCATTGTGAAGTTGGTTGATTGGGGAGTAGGTCATGGAGCCTTCAATATGCCACACCTAATACTGTTAATTATCTTTAAAAGTTTGTCATCTCTACTCTTATTATTTAACAATAGCTTAAACTATTTTCTAAATAATTTACCTCATCATATTTCCTCCCTTGATAAATATTGTATTTTTTCTTTAACTATTTTTTCTTTAATTTCCATATTCTCTTAATTGAGTAACATCATTGGATACCTGGGATTGACCTGGGTCAACCTTTATAGGCTACAATGTGCCTTACATCCTGTTTGAGCTGGTAGTGTTTTGGCATTGCTTTCCCTGCAAACGATGTGCCGCTTTCTCTTTGTATCGCTATACTAATGCAATTAAAAATGCACGTAGATTTGTGCACTGGCTACACACACGGCAATGAGGTATTCTACTCTATGTTACTCTACTCTACGCTGCTCTACTCTAGGCTACTATACTCTATGCTTCATCATCTACTTTATCTACAGTGTTGTTGGTGGATGAAGATACCTGTAGTAGCATCTCCTCCGCAGCTATAATTAAGATTTCCTGCTCATAATGTATAGGCAAGGACCACCTCTCTCTTCTCACTCTCCTTCCTTAATTTCTTCCTAGCTTAACTTAGACTTTCTGACAAGCCACTGGGTCTCTAAAAAGCATACCTTGTAAGAATGTGGCTCACATAGAAACAAGGTACTGTGACTAAGTCTGCTTTGTATGTGGGAGATGTAATGAGACTCCAGAATCGGGATTACTCTTTGGGACTGTGATCTTGCATTTGTGAACTCTGACACATTTGTTTAATTGTTTAAGTGCATTTTTGCTTTGATATTCAGCATTTATAAATTTGTACCTTCTTTTTTTCTCTTTTTCTTCAGTATATGCTTAATCAAGTGTTGTTTCTATTGAATGATTTTCTATGCTAGTGAATATATGCAATATGCTTACTCCATGTTTCCTTATTTCTTATTGAAATTACTGTGCATCATTAACCCTGAGTTAGCAAGCCAGACTTGATATAAGCTCTAGTCCCTTCTAGTGGCATACTATAGTCCGGTAGTCTGATGACACACTACTGATCAGTCTTATCTCCAACAATGGTGAGTTGGCCTACAAGAAGGAAGTGTAAAACCAGCAAAGTGGTGCCATGATAACAGTCTCCTGCTGAATGTCCGCAAAACTAAAGAGATGGTTTTGAACTTCAGCAGGAAAAATGTGTTGCACACATGCATTTTTTTGTACTTCTGTACAGTCTTATATGAAGCACCTTGGTCCTGGAGAAACGTTGTCTCATTGTACTGGATCATATGTACTGGATATGTACTGGATCATCGGTATATGGCTGAAATGACAATAAAAGCCCAATTACCTGTCCAGCACAAAACAGGCAACTTCAGCTTCACTCTGAAAACATTTGTCCATCATCAGTGATTTCCATCTGGGAAAAGCCACACCGTGTTTATCCATGTTTATCCTTGCCCTTGTCCTTCCTGATTTTGACTCGTTTTGCTTCATGCTTTCGCTTTTTTTGAAGAGGATTCATGCTCCCTTACTGTTTCTTGTGTTAAATAATAAGTATGATCCTCCATTTTCACAAAGTTTGGATCCTCAAACACGTTAGCCAACAAACACTGATTCCTGTCCTTTATTCTTTGTCTTTCTTCCAGCTTCATGCTGCTGCTTGTAGAAATGTTAAATGTAGAAGGTGCTCTCTAGAGGTATGTCCATTCTGGACTAATGTAGCAACATGGCAGTGTAGCTATAATTTAGCTATAATGTTTTATGTAGCTATAAATGGCTCCTTCTAAGCTTACAAAAACACAGTGATCTGTAATTACAAGTATTTGTATACTAATGAAAACATACTCATGAATACTATATTAATTTCTGCTAATAAATTCCCCAAAATCCTACGAAGTTTAACTTTAAAACTGCAGTCAAGGCTTTACAGCAGTTTACAACCTCATCAGAATACCGTCAGATTTTAGTCTTTATAAAGAGAACAGTGGTAGTGCAAACACAAAGTTTAAGAGTTTATTTCCATCACTGTTTAAGTCTTAAAGTGTTGAGCTAATGTTTATGTTTATCTGAACACATGAAGAGGGTGGGAGAAACTTTATACAGTTATAATGTTAGTTATTAAAGTGGAACTCTTAGAGGAAAACTGCCACTGTTGTTTTTTTTTACCAGAAACGTTCAGTTGTCCACCGAGAAACCAGCCGATCTTCCCTCGCGTCAGATCGCAGTCCTGCACGCGCTCGAAACCCCGGCTCCACGTGATCCTCTCACGCGAAACACAGTCCCAGAAGCGCTCCGGTTCCCGGGCCGAGAGCTCGCGCAGTTCCGTGTGCGTCTTACCGGCCAGACGCGTGCTCGGAGCAGAACCGGAGAGAGATCTCACGCGAAAGAGCAGTGGGTGTACCGTGCTGAGCTCGCGCCAGGAATGTGCTCTTCCAACTCCGCGCGTGAGCTTCAGCAGCAGCAACAGTGCTCTCCCTCCGTGCATGGCCATAACTGAATGGGTGTGTGCGCGCTTCTCATCGGCTCGCGCGACTACCACCATTCACTCACTCTCACACACACGTATTTCTTTCACTATCCTTATGAGGACCGTCCATTGACATGAGTAATGCAGCTAATTAACGCTACACCTGAACCTAACCTTGACCTTAGTAATAAAAAGGAAACTTTTTGGCTCGGTTACTTTTATTATTTCTGTGTGTAAAACGCTTAAAGCTGCGCTTGAAAACTGAGCACCACCAAATTGTGAGGACCTTCCAAAATTATCCTCACAAGTATAGTGAAATCTCACAAATTGGGTCTCACAAGGGTGCAAATATGTGTACACACACACACACACACACACACATGCCATACTCTGTGCTCGAACTACAGATGCAAAAAAAAATGTTTTATGCACGTGCACACTATTGGATTTGCAAAAGTTTATACACCCGTGTGTCTGAGTAAAAAACTCTTAGTTTACTCACAGAATAACAAGGAACTTAAACCAAGCAAGCTAAATAATGTGTGTTCTGCAGCAATAACGATTCATATCTGTAAACACCAGAAATACACACATACATGTATTTCCTAAAATTTTTAATTAACTGATATAACTTTATACTCAGGTGTGATTATGATCATCTGATGAAATACACATCATGAAGGCAGATACATTGTTGAGTGTAAAGTGTGCAGTGCTGTATTAGAGTTAGTAACCCGGGCTCAAATCCGGACCATGACACTGGCTTTGATGTGTTTACTGATACAGACTTCAAAACACTTCTGCCTGGATAAGGGCTTCTGCTAAATGCAATAAATGTAAATTTAAATACGTGTCATTATGTTCAACTATTTTTATACTCATAACTTCACCTAGTGGACATGTTACTGAAGTGTTATGTATTCAGGCTTACATACAGTGAAACATCTTATCTTAGTTCTAGTGTGTGTGTGGGGGGGGGGGGTAGGAGTGCATGGAGTTTGTGTATACACTCACACACACACACACACGCACACACACACACACACACACACACACACTGCTTTGGCCAAGTTCAGGTATCATTTACACTAGGTCTCATTTCATTACCAGGAATCATCAGAGCTCCATCTGTATATTACATTCACGTGCTCATATATCACATCAACACACACACACACACACACACACACACACACACACACACACACACACACACACACACACACACATACAGTTTTGTTACTGCAACAGCAATATAAAGAAAGCAAAATCATATTCAATGCATGTGTGTATGTGTGTCCACGCACATGTGTGATGGACTGGCATGTGGTACGGGGAGTACTCTCTAATCCTCACCCACAACACTGCCCTGGACAAAGTGTTTCCTGAAGGTGAATGAGTGAACACAAGGTGTACAGTGTGAACCTGATCCATTTACAGGAAAGAGTGTTTGATCCAGAACAGCTAAATCAGATGTTTCCAGTGGGACAGTGGAGTGGACGTCATGTCACCTGCACCTCATCATGGACATTACAACCAGGCTGACATCAGTTCACTGGATTAGCTGAGCTTACACTCCAACTGACGCTCAGATCAACACTGTAAAAGGAAAAGTGTCTGAAATGTTTGGCTCATTATGATGAGGACGATTAGATTGCCACATCCTGAGTGACTTCATGATCTTGAGTGAATCATGTTACAATGATACTCTGTTTGTTATAGCAGCTAGAATCGGCATTCCGTGTAGCAATTCCATTTAGCATTTTAACATTTAGCTTTTGCCCATGCAGCCAGTGAGCAATACAAGTTATAGCAATATAAATAAGTGAAACCTGATTCATACTAATGAGGGGTGAGATGGGCATCTCCTTACTCAACTCTCCCAGTGATAAAATCATATCTACAGTATTTATTATGTAAAAGCCACTAAGACAATTCAAACTTTATACAGATTGCATTTACAAACCTGTCAGGGAGCAAGGGAGCACAATTTTTGCTAACACAAGACTTA
Organism: Notoglanidium macrostoma; assembly: GCA_030068235.1. Lineage (NCBI taxonomy): Eukaryota > Metazoa > Chordata > Actinopteri > Siluriformes > Auchenoglanididae > Notoglanidium > Notoglanidium macrostoma. Next base: position 9,923 of record JAQQZR010001562.1, read on the forward strand.
TTGGGCTGCACTGGAGCTTACAGGCTGCAGGCATTTTTCTTTTCTCTTCTAGCATATTACATGGGGGGGGGGGGGGTAAAGGGAAGGGTCTATAAAAATGAAGCCCATCCAAATAATTAGCCTTTTTCCCAAGAATTGGTAATACATCACCACCAGGTAAAAAATATTTGATCTATTGGCATATTGTAACTATATTTCAAGAATCATATCATTTAAAATTGCAGTGCTTTTTCACATTCAACTTTACCAGGACTTAGGTTCAAGGATGTCGATAACATAGCTCAACAACATTCTTCAGCACCGTCGAGGTTGGGGAAGGGCTATACATTATTTGTTGAAGAATTTATCAACAACTATCAGGGTAACTATCAGCACTTGGCCATGTTTGCCATGTTAGCGATGTTTTTAATGATAACCATGAAAAATATTGAAAAACAAAGCTATATAATATCAAGAATATTGAGATTTTGTATATTATTCAGTTCCATAGGAGATGAGTGTAAGTAGCTCGTCTGTCAAACAGTGTAACATTAGCATGTTAGCTAGCTATCAGTAGCCCAACTCTTCCTTGCTCCCCGTTTGTAACTTTTAAATATTGAGACAAACATTTGTCATCTGTCATTTGTGTCAGCAACAGAGTAGTGACAGATAACAGAAACTCTTGTTCTTGGACTGCGCCATTGTGCCATACATCGAATGTTGTAACATGAAATACTTTAATATCCTGGTCAAGGTAACAACGGAAGCATGCACCCCTGAAAGCTGAAAAATACTAATTGTGGCCAGGAGTCAAGTGCATTTGCAGTTTTGAAAACAAACAAACAAATAAATAAATAAATAAAAATGCACCTCTGTTGAGGTCATGTCTTAAATCATGTTATTATGTTCCACATGTTTTGTAGGTAATTTGTGTATTTTGGAAATTCAACAAATAACAAATTGACTATTGTTCCATTAACATAATAAAACATGCAATTAATGCATACACTTTGTACATGTACATTTACAGCATTTGGCAGACGCCCTTATCCAGAGCGACTTACATAAGTGCTTTGAAGTCTCTATCATTAAATAT
>JAQQZR010001563.1:0-10996 GCA_030068235.1 Notoglanidium macrostoma
ATTCAGAATTTATATACTTTTGTGAAGCTGCTTTGTGACAATGTCTGTTGTTAAAAGCGCTATACAAATAAAATTGATTTAATTCTCCCTCTCAGAGCACGGATATTGTAGATTTGTAGCTAAGAGCTGCTGCTACAATAATAGACACTGTCTTGTGCTTATCTCAGGCCTCTTAAAGTTACTTAAATACTTGCTTAAATGAATTAAACTTAAATTTTATGTCTGTGGGGCTGCTTCTGAATCATCTTGAGGCTATATAAACTATGACATCTACAGCTCTCAAATAAAAGATTGTCCAAGATAACTACCATATGTTTGTGTGAAGCATTTTTATGATTTACATTTATTTATTTATTTTACCACAACTGAGTTCTGGATTCTGATTGGTCAGAAGGGGTTGGTTTCTCTGACAGTAGTGCAGAGGCAAATAACAAGTGTATATTTATGTGCTTGTTCTAATACATTATCATTTCTGTAGCAATAGCTCATTAATGGGGTCTTATTGTATTGCATTGTATTTATAATTCACATAATCTAGACCTTATAATAAACAAATTTTAAAAATAATACTTATGTGACAAAGAAAAATATATAATCTGTTGTACCGGACATAAGCATTGCAGTGCCATGCCACTAGAGGTCAGGCTCCCCTGAATTGCTTCTCATTGGTCATTTCAACATCTTGTCTGAAGGTAAAAACCACAAGGATTTTACACACTATGTGAAGCGTTGCCATTTGAGTTCTGAGCTGATGCTATTCTAACTAACCTCTGTTTATGATCTTGCCTTCATACCTCTCAGTCTTGTTTCAGGATCACCCTGACTGACCACTTTCCTGGAAGGAAGGTGAATTGACATCCTGGAATTATCAGGGTAAAGATAGGCAGGTTTTCAAACACTGCCAACCCTCACAAATAGATAGCCAAGAGCTACACATCAAAACAGCTTTAGAGGACTGTTTGCATTGGCTCAAAGAAGCAGAGCATCCGTTCATGATCCTTACTGACCACCAGAACCTACAAGACATCAAGACTGCAAAATTACTAAATCCACATCAAAGGCCATGTGGGCTCTTCTTTTTCTATAGATTTAACTTTACATTAACATATTGACATATTGGTCAAAAAATACCAATGCAGATGCTTAATCATGACTTTATGAACATCCACAATCTCAGCAATCTCATGAAACTGTCCTAGTCAAGATCTGTATTGCAGCACTGTTCAACTGGGCAATCATGATATCCTAATCCCATAAAAGGGGACTCTTTTCCACCTGAATGTCCACCCACATAGACATATATACCCCAGTTTTCTCCCAATCCCTCTGTTTCCTCTCTATACTCCCTCTCCACACAGGTAGAACCTTCCTTGCCCAACAGGACCAGGGCAAAGATTGGGCAGGTTGGAACTGTGGAGCGCACATTTTTATGTCATGTTCCCTTGCAGTGTTTACCATCTGAGCCCCTGTTATGTGCAATATGAGATGTACCACAAGTTTCCATGCGTTCTCCCCATTCGAATTATTGTATGGGCATAAGCCCTGCATCATGGTAGATGTAATTAGGGAAAAATAGGAGGAAAGACGTTCTAACAGCAAAAACAAAATTCAGTACATTCCAGACCTGGGAGCAATACGCTACATTTTAAGTCCCCTAACACAGGAGAATTTGCATCAAGCCAAAGAATGTTAATCCTATGGTAATTTGCACCAAGAGATATTGTACTTATTTTACTACCCACATAAAGCACATACTCATGAACTGGCAAGGGCCGTTTGAGCTCACATGGCATGCACATGCTTCTGTTTGTGGAGTTTGTGTCTGCTCAGTCTCTGAGAAAATAACTTCATATAAGACTAACACAGAAAGTAGCAAATAGCCTATTCTCAAAGTAGTCTCACAGCTAACATAAGTTCTGACATTATATTGAATCATACTGTGATCACATTGCAATAAAATTTCAGTTAAATGACATACATTAAACTAAAATATAATCTTACTGAAAACAGATTAATTAAAAATCTTTTGTTTGCGGAGTTAAGAGAGTAACACCAAAGCATTAATAAAGAATTTAATACAATAAAAGGGTTAAGAAGTGTTTTCTTATGGTCAGAAAAAGAAAATTGATCTCTTTTAAGAGCAACAATGTGAAATGAAAAAGGTTTAACAAGTCAGCAATACAGAAATAACATTATGCACTCAGTTCATCTTGAGTACACTGGTTTACATCAAGCACAAGGCCGAGACAAACATAGCAGCCATAATCATGTGGGAAAGAAGATGTGAATATAATCATGTGGATAATACTGATGACATGTAATTCAATGTGTATGAAATGTAAATAAATGTTCAATCAAAGAAACGAAAAGATTCATCATTAAGTGTTTCACCAAATTCCTCCTTTATTAACATTTGTTCAAACATGTGTATCACGAGGGAAAGGAAACGGAGCTCGAAAATATAAGTTCTGATGTGACTTGGAATACTAAGAAATGATAACACCATCCAATTCGTTGGTGCCCCTAAGGGATTCCTCTCTCATCAGGGAAACTTCTTCCAGTGTGTGCAGTGTATACAGGTGTTCTCCTCGACCATTCGAACAGGCGTGGGAGGCATCAGCAACACGTTCCATGGGCCACTCCAGCGAGGGCAATTCAGTGCATTCCTTCTATGGAATTATAATTAAACAATGTCAGAAGCTACAATTATACATGTTTCCTGTTTGAGTCAAAATTATTATTAATGTTAAAACTCTCCCTGTTGTTGTTTCCCAGGTTCCTTTTGCTGTTGCTCCAAATCATTTTAAACAAATTAAACAGAAAAAAAATATTTCGAGGTTCATTGTCAGAATAAGAATATTTAACTCTTTGAATAGAAGCTAAGTGAAATTTAAAATAAAATTTAAACAATTGGTTATTTAATTATGGTTTAATTAGGTTAATTTGCCAAAACACACCTTCAGTTTGTGGAGTTTGTGTCGGTTCAGTATCTGAGAAAAATAAAAACAGCCTCATATATGAGAGTAACAGCAAAATATTTTAAACAAATAAAATAAAATAAAACAATGATTAGAGGTTCAATAAGAAAACTGGTCTCTCTTTAAGAAAACCAAATGAAATTTAAACTGCAAGTTAAACAAGTGGAAGTTTAATTAAGAATTTTAAATAGAGACATTAATTGCCGAAACACACCTTCTGTTTGTGTCAGTTCAGTATCTGTTTAAACCAAATAATAATTAATTTTATATTACAATAACGCAGAGTAACATTACAGTACGTGTAGAATAGCATTAAACATGCCAACCACAGGACTAGCATTACAGATATCATATTTGTCAAATATTTGAATCACAATGCCATAAAATAAAAAAGATATGATACATTTCACCAAATGTATTTATTTATAATTGAGTTAAGAATTGAATTAAATTCTAATCACACACCTGCTTCTGTTTGTGGAGTTTGTTTCAGTTCATTATCTTAAAAAAAAAATCATATTTATAAGTCTAACACAAAACAATAGCAAATAGACAAACCACCTTATAGGTAACACATTTTATGACATTATACTGTAATCACATTACACTAAATTTTCAGTTGCATCATACATCAAGTTCAAATTAAATCTTCTTAAACAGTCATTAAACAATGTCAACAACAAGAATTATGCATATAAAATAATACACACATATTGATAGTTTAATTATAAATTGTATTGCAATAGATTTATTTTTAAGGACACACCTTTTGTTTGTGCAGTTTGGGTCAGTTCAGTATCTGCGAAAAATAATTACAACCTCATATAAGAGCAAGAAACAAACAAGCAAATAGATAAATTATGAATTACTCTTACAGGTAACACATTATATACTTAATTATACTCTAATCATATTTGCAGATGGAGAGGAGACGGGGTGAACTGGCAAGTAATGTGGTGACTCCACAACATCTCCGCATGCAGCGTTGCACAGACATGCTTTCATATTATCTCCTGAGTTGGGATCCCAAAAGACATCTTGACTGACCAGGGTGTAGTTTTATGTCAAACACCCTTTGCAGTGTTCGGCAGAGGATTGGCTGGTCAAACAGGTAAATCAAACCCTTAAAAATATGAATTGTATTCATTCATGATGATCAGGATTGGGATTGATGGCTTCAACCTCCTGTTATTTGCAGTATGAAGGGTCCCACGAGTGTCCATGGGATTTCTCCATAAATACATTAGTGTTCGTGTACAAACGCTGCATTGTGGTAGATGTCATTATGAAAATTAGGAGGAGGAACCTTCCAACAGCAAAACTCTACACTGTGTCACCTAACACAGGAGAACTTGTATAGGCCAGAGAATGGCAGTCCTGACTGTATAAGCGGTATTCAGTTATGGGAATTTGCAGCAGGAGATACTCATGTACTCATTTAACTACCTTAGCTCAAATTACTCATGAACTGGCAAGGGCCGTTTGAGCTCATATGGTACACACCACACACCTGCTTCTGTTTGTGGAGTTTGTGTCCGCTCAGTATCTGAGAAAAAGAAAAATATATATATATATAAAACTCATATAAGACTAACACAAAAAATATTTTTAAATATTATTGAATCATATTCAAAACATCTCTAATTGTAATTAAATTATATTAGCAACTAGAAGTTTTCATATTTGCTGTTTGATAAAATCAGAGTCAAAATCAATTTCAGAATTAAAACTCCACCTGCTGCTGTTGTCCAGGTTCCGTTTGCTTTTTAACCAAATCATTTTAAACAAACAGGATAAAAAATGTTTAGAGGTTTATTGTCAGAACAAGAAAATTCAACTTTTTGAAGAGAAAGCAAGTGAAATTTAAAATTAAATTTACACAATTGTTACTTTAATTATGAATTTTAAATAATGACATTAATTTGCCAAAACACACCTTCTTCTGTTTGTGGAGTTTGTGTCAGTTCAGTATCTATTTAAAACAAATGCAAATTAATTTTGCATTACAATAACACAAAGTTACAGCAACAGGCTAAGTGAAGAATTGCATTAAGCATGCTAACCACAGCACTAGCGTTAGGGATAACATTATTTTTGTAATACTATACAGGAAAAATCATGGTCAATAAACAGGCAGAAATATCTGGCAATGTGCAAACAGGTTCTCTGAGGCAAAGCTTGAATCAAAAACCGGAAAGTCAAAATCAGGTGCCCGTGTGGTGTGTTCTTGCGTCCCAAGGATTAAGTGAAAAAGAATGAATTCATTTATTTGCAAATGTTAAATCACTCATTCACTAAAAGTTCATAAAATCCTGAGTTAGGCACAAAATCTGCTTCATAATATCTTTCTTTGTCTGGGAATTCCACGGATGCTTTGGTCCACAGATGTTTCAGTTCGGAGTTCAGCTTGGGGTCAAACTTTGAATGACAGGTTGTTCTGTATCTGTAGCCAGGTAAGATCCTGTCCAGGTTTTATTATGGTCAGGGGCTGTTACTTCATTTCCACTAAGCATTAAATCAGGTTTTGTTTAGGTTATCTTAGTTGTGGTCAAGGTTAGCTCAGCTCTTGTTAAGAAGATGCAGGCCCAGGTGTCCAGGGTGTTTAGAACAAAAAGAGTTTGTTCTCTTTCCAACCATTTGGACCTCCCAGGGTTTCATTGTACCTGTTACAATGACAAAGAGATTCTGATTCTGATACCATGTGAATCATTATAATCTCATTTCTGGCTATTTGGAACAGGAAAAGACACTAAACATTCTCATGACCCATTTCTATTGCCCAGGATGCTTGCAGGTTGTGTGCAGCATGTCCTGAATGTCAGCTGGTGAATCCCCTGACCATCCCAAAAACACCACTGGGTTCACTTCCATTCAATCGAGGTCCCTTTCAGTATGATTGAATTGGACCTCATCAGGCCAGTAGAACAGATTGCACAAGGGCATCACTTTGTGTTCATTTTAGTGGACTACTCAGTCATCAGCTGGAAGTGGTGGCTCTTCGCAACATCTCAACATGCAGTGTTGTTGAGACACACTTCTGAGTTATCTCCTGAGTTTGGATCTGTAAAGAGATCCTGACTGACCAAGACATATTTTTCATTCATGCACCATTTGTAGTGTTCTGTACCGTCTGTAAATGCATTGGCCAGTCAAATGGTTTAATCAAAACTAATATCCTCCTTATACAGAAGAATTTAATAATAAGGCCAAAGAATTACAGTACAGAGATAATGTTCTCATTTTAATATGCACATCAAGCTCTAAATTACTTGTGAAGTTGAAAGGGCCCTTTGAGCTCTAATTAGTGTTTAAGACTCGGACTAGACTAAAAACATATTTGTTTATTCAAGTGTTTGTTGATAGCTTTTTTCTTAGGCAACGAACAGATCTGGAGGATTCTCAGGCATAAAGTGTTTTGATAAAGTGGGATGTTTGGATAAGGTCAAACCTCACTCTCGCACGTTAACTCAGGTTTGTTCAAATCCAGACCTTTTTTTCATCTTAATTTGTCAAGAAAGAACAAGGAAACAGACCATAAACTGCCATGAAACTGCTCATCAGTCAACTGTCCCATTACTTTTCAGCCTGGGAAAATGGAGGGACTGTAAAAGTGGCTGTAATTCCTAAAGAGTTAATGCACGATTTTTGTTAAACCCTCTTGAATTAATAATGAAAGCCTACACTTAAGTCACAATTTGTTGGCTTGTTTTCAAATCCATTGTGGTGGTGTACAGAGGCAAAATTACCAAAATTGTGTTACTGTTCCAATATATTTGCAGGGAACTGTATGCTGTCATGGCTGATCTTGCCAGAGGAAAAATGGTGAATGGGCAAAAGTGCTTCTTTACACTTTCCTACTGCATTTTATTGAACTAGTTGTACTGATGGAATGTTAAAGGTTTTGCTATGGCTTTGTAACTTTTTCAATTCAAGTGTTTAAGAAGATTTTTCCTGGAAACTTTAGGAAGCTGTTTCAGTTTCACCATTTTGCTATTTGTTGCATAAAATCTTCCGCAATGACAACATTTTATAAAATGACACCAGAAAAAAAGGAAAACTCAAAACAAGTGTAACCAATAAATAATCTGATGATAATCAGATACATGCAGGGGCTGATGGGAAGTGTAGTTCAGGGATGTCCCAATGAATGGTTACCATGAAACATACCCAGGGCCTGCTGAAGACATTATATACATCACAGTCAGCTAGGGAATCCTTCATAAGCAGCTGTTTTCTCTGGCAGGGATAGAGAAACCTGGATTGACTATTGATCACTCTACCCAGTGTCACCAATAGGAATATGGGTTCCCCTTTGAGTCTGGTTCCCTTCTTTGTTCCTAACCTTCCCGGTGGTGACCATTGTTTTCCATTGCTGAAATTAAATTAAAATTGAAATGAACTGAGTTAACTTCAGTCTGATGCTACCATGACCCCTGCCAGGAAAAGTGGAGGGTGCATATGAATGAATAAATATAGATTATTTTGTTAGAGATTCAGTTATTATCTACACTGAGCATTAACCTGTGCCAATAAACAAGTTTACATTGTCATAATTTCCTAACACTTATGCTTGAATACAGTGTTTTAAAATCTGTAAATAATTTATAAAGTATTCCTCATTTGTGGTATTGGTTCACCATACCATGGTTCAGTTCATTATGTTTGTCTTTAAAATGTACAGACTTACCCATCAACTACCATTATAATTAAAATACAGGCTTTCTGAATTTGTCAAAGGTTTTCGTTAATATTATATTCAGGTATATTTAAAAAAAAATTACATACAGTAGTTACATAAAATTATATACTATAAAGAATTATAGTAGTATTATAGCCATCAACTAATATAGTACATATTTACCTGATCTCATTTTTGACTCTTCTCTTATCCGTCCTGAAACTGTTTAAAAATATGAATTTATCAGTTCAGCAACATTACAGACAATAAATTCCTGGATTTAATAGCATTGAACAGCATTTGGAGACAACATTCATTTAATAGACATCACATCTGTTTATAAGCCAGATGAGGGCTTACCTAAGAAACGCCATTCTGCACGAAAGCCTTGTTCTGTCCACCCATCATCACTGCTGAAAACAACCGTCATGTATCTGCTGCTGGAACTGAATGAATTTCCCTGATTTCCAGTCACAATGCCCAAAAGTGGATCCTGATCACTTGAACCATCATACACAATGATTATGTCCCAGTCCATTTCCAATCTAAAGAGAACCAGACAAAAAAAAAAAGCAGCAATACAACTTGCATTATAGTAAACATGCAAATCTGAATCTAGCATTAAGCAGGATAATCACATATGCAAATGGGGATCCTGTAATTTATCAGCAAGAAAAAATGAAGGAAAATCATTTCTTACTGAACAAATGTGAAGTCTAGCGAAACCACCTGCCAAGCTGTGACTCTGTAGCCTCCATACACAATGTACATTATTGGGATAATTATTGGAATAATTGGGGCTGAAAAATTCCCCTTGTGACTGGGTCAACTCTCCTCCACATGGAGGAAAAAAATATCATGTTGTTAATGAAATAAATGCCACTATGACACTGCACCCTTTCACCTTAATGTATATGACATTAACACACAGACAGCTGGTTAGGAGCACTGGGAAATTACCTGGTGACCTACGGGTAATTTTGGCAGAGGTGGTCATAGAGCAGTGAGGGAGAGGATAAAAAAGAGAAAGGCCCATGCCACAGATGCAGCTAAATGCTGCAAAATAAGCGAATAATTGGGGCTGAAAAATTTCTCTTCCCTTTGGTCTGTACAAAATAAATGCCATATGACTCTGCACCCTTTCACAGGGTGAGGATGTGATGCCCTGAATGTTTCACATTGAGACAGTCAATGCTTTCATTTGAATAAGGGACAAACTGAATAAATTTACAAATACAAAAGTGTTTTAAGCTGAGATAAACCTTTAAGGAAGAAAATTAAGTGTAATATTTTGTTTGTATTTTTAAAAGTATATAAGTATAAATACTTTTAGTATATACAAAGTGTGTGTGTGTGTGTGTGTGTGTGTGTGTGTGTGTGTGTGTGTGTGTGTGTGTGTGTGCGCATGTTTGTGTGTTTTTTGAGAGAGTTTAAGTTATCAGTCTGGTGCATATGATGTTAAGGAGTTGTTGGATTTCACCCAGATCTGCCGGGCCGTGGCTGCTTGGTGCCTTTACCGCAGCTGCGTAACTCCGGTGTCGTGACTGTTGTTGGTGTCTGGGTGGCTGGAATGCGGAGCCTGGTTTGTTAGGTCGTTGTGTGTACTGGCGGGATCTGGGTGGCAGGACTGCTGGGCTGCTTCTGGGCGGTCTGGGTAAAGTGGTGGGTCGTGGTGCTGTCGTCATGTTAGGTGTGCGGATGTATGGTTGTTGCCCAGGAAGTGGGGGTAGTGTACCGGATTTACTCTCCTCTGTCGTACGGCCGGGTGACGTGGTCTGTCCTCCGGGTTGCCTGATAGAGGTTGTTTAGTGTTTGTCCGGGGGCTGTCTGGGCTGCGTCCAAGTGCAGCATCTTTAAGGTTCTTGGCAGTGCTGATGATGTCTTTATGGAGGTTGTGGATGCTGAGGTTTAGGTGGTGTGCCAGGTGTACATTTGGCATTGATGAAAGCCCACGAGTGACCTCTCCATTAATCCTTTGGATGGTGTCAGGGTGGAAATCCCTCCTGGGCAGGATGAAGGAGATTACTATTTTGGATGTGGGGAACTTGTCTGCTGCAGATTGTGCCACTCTCCTGATGGAGTCTGCTACCTGCTCCTGTTGGCTTCTGAGGTCGTTGGTGCCGGTGTGTATAATAATTTGTTTAGGTTGGTTGGTTATTTTTTCAGTGAGGATTGTAAGAGCATCGCTCGTCCTGGGACACCAAAGTTTTAAGACTCTGCGTCCAGGGAAGAGCTGTTTCTCATTCAGAAGCTTCCCATTTGAGTCTATTAGGATAACGACATCTGCTTCGATGCATGATTGAGTCCGGGCTTAGGGAGGGCATTGCTGTGTGGCGTTGTCCTTAACTTGTGTCTCTGGCTCTGGCTGGGAGGGCTGAGACGCTTTTGGGGGGCTTGAGGTTTCGGGAGGGGAGCATGGAGGTTCAGCCTGTACTGTTGCCGGTATTGTCGCAGAATCTTGTGTTCCTGGTGAATGTGTGTGGGATGGTCTGATCGTTGCTGGTGTGGGAGACATCTGACTGGTGCTGGGACTTTGAGTCTGTTCTCTGGTGTTGCTCAGAGCCCAACTTTGTAAATGGAGCTCTTTTACTGCCTTGAGCTCCAACCGTAGTGTTTCTTTGGTTGTTTTTAATGTTTGGATTTCCTCTCTCAGTTCTATCAGTGAAGTGTCGAACCCAGATCTGAGAGAGGCCAGCTCATCTTGAAGGTGCTGGAAGGTGTCTAATGGTGGGGGAGTACAGAGCACTTTCTCCATCAGTTCAGTGAGTTCTACCTCCTGTAGTGAAAGGCTTTCTCTGATGTCTGATATCACCTTCTCCAGGCGTGTGTATTGTGCTGAGTGGTGGTGAGGTGTGACCTCCTCCTCCGGCTCCTCTGTCTGGTCTGAATACACAACGTTGCCTGTTCCTGTAGTTTGCCCCTCATCCTCCATCCTCACATGTCTGTCCCTCAGAGTTTTTAATGTGGTGTAAGTGTCCTGTACAGAGCTGAGGCTGGCTTCACTGCCCTGGAACATGATTGTCCCATTGTGGTAAATATTTATGGTTAAAGTAGCACTGTCACAGTTCTGGTCCTCTACTACTATCTGTCATCCATTACAGATGTCGTCCTCTTTTTCTGTGGTGAGGGTAGTGTGTGCAGAGGGCCTTGTGCCATGCTTCAGTGTGTTCAGTGTACAGTAAAAGATTCATGACTACAATCTGCTCTCCTGTGAGTGTAGAGTTCGCTCTGATGGTTTCAGGGTTATCCTTCAGTAGATGCTGTTTACACACGTGGACAAAATTGTTGGTACCCTTCAGTCAATGAAAGAAAAACTCACAATGGTCACAGAAATAACTTT
>JAQQZR010001564.1:0-10987 GCA_030068235.1 Notoglanidium macrostoma
CGTGACGAATGTTTAGGCAGCTCAAAATCCCGGACAATTCTAAAATTCCGGCCGGACGCAATTTCCAGGTCTCAAAAGAGGACATGTCCGGGGAAAAGAGGACGTCTGGTCACCCTAGTTTAGGTCACCTAGATTCATGCCCCAATGCCAATGAATGTTTTGCCTGCCTCATGCAAGTCTTAAGTCATTAATGTGTTTCTGAACATCTTGAGAATGAGGTAGGCCCTAAACAGTGCACTGGCCATAGGACACTCTACAGCCAAAAAAAATGTTGCTCAGTAAACAGCAAATACAGCACATCTGTGTTGAACTGTTACAGCATTCAACTAAGCTCATTTCAACACTGAACAATTTTTGTGTATCTTTTGTACAAAACCCAAGATGAACAAAACTAAATGCTAATGTTTCATATGTGTGATAACACAAATTAATCATCCTCTTGTAGGTCACTGTTTTGCCTGTAAGTTTAGTAGTCAAACTAGGGATAATGTTAATTTCCACACATTAGTAATTCATACTAAACAGCCAATTTCTTAACTGCTGTGTCTGAAATACCTAAAATTCTGCTAAGTCAAGGTTATGGGTTACAGATGCAAGTTTTTCCCCACACTCTAGTCTTCACACACACAGGATTAGCAGTCAAGTTAGAGTAAGGTATTTTCAATCAGTGGGATTGACAATCAGGTGGTGAGAGGGTGACCTGTTTCATTTAAGGCCCAGCATACATTCAATGATGCTGGAATGTCCCAGATGAAAGATGAAGGAAACCAACGTGAAAAAATAGTGGTGATTTCTTTGGTCGTGACTCCTAAACAGTGGTCCAACGTTGGCCTGTGAGAAAGGTATCTTGCGACCAAAGATGCCTGCAAAAATTTTCTGACGGTGTTCATCTCACCATGTGTGTGCTGCTAAGACCTACGTTTACTGCCTAGACAATAAGAATGCAAGATGAAATGACATTTATCAACATGACCTAGTGCTAAAACCCAAATAGCATAGAGGCAAAATGCACAATGAATATCAGTATGTGGGATACCAATAAAGAAGATAATTTTGTGGTGTGGCTGCAGAAGTCTTGCTTGTACGACATGCCCTCTACCTGTTAGCATGATTGCATCAGGAAATATACCAACTAAATGGCATCAAATAGCGGAGGAATTGCAGATCCCAGGTGAGAAGCAAGCAGTACAAGTGCAGTCCTTTTTGTTAGCCCACAGAGTTTATTTAATACTGTGACACTGTATGTTCGCTTCATAGTTGCAGAAGTGATAACCCATGCAGTATTCTTGCACACTCTATTCCAACTTGTCATAGCCAACGATTCAACAGGTATCATCATTGTACAGTCTATGTACATCACACTTGATGTTGTGCCCAAGTTTATTAGATCCATTTTGCACAATGTGATTTGTAATGATCCTGTAAGATTTCTCAAATTGCTGAAATCTGCAGAATGTATAATGAAAAGGGATCTATCAAAGTGGTTGACTAACAAAGATCACTTTGAGTTCACAAGTAGTCAAAGCAACTAAAGGTCTTTCTTGGTTACTATTAATGTTCATGAGTCCACCATCAAGAGAACATTGAACAACAATGGTGTGCATGCCAGGGCTGTAAGGAGAAAGCCACTGCTCTCCTAAAAAGAACATTGCTGCCCAACTACAGTTTGCTAAAAATCACAAGGAACAGCCAGAAGGATGGATGAGACCAAAAATATAACGTTTTGTTTTAAATGAGAAGTCTTATGTTTGGAGAAAGGAAACCACTGCATTCCAGCTTAAGAACCATTCCAGAACCATATTCCATCTGTGAAACATGGAGGTGGAAGTATCATGGTTTGGGGTTGTTTTTGCTGCATCTGGGTCAGGCTGTCTAGCCATCATTGATGGAACAATGAATTCTAAATTATACCATATACCAATTCTGAATTCTAAAGAAAATGTCAGGATGCCTGTCCATGAACTGAATCTCAAGAGAAAGTGGGTCATGCAACAAGACAATTACACTAAGCACAGAAGATGTTCTACCAAAGAATGGTTAAAGAAGAATAAAATTTATATTTTGGAAAGGCCAAGTCAAAGTCCAATAGAAATGTTGTGTGAGCAGTTCAAGCAAGGAAACCCACCAACACCCCACAGCTGAAGTTGTTCTGTGTGGAGGAATGGGATAAAATGCCTCCAAGCCCCATGTTAGACTGAAAACAAATGTTCACATACTTTTGTTACTCACATGTAATATTTGATCATTTCTTTAAGTGCGCTCTCTTTATCTGCTTTAAGAACTTGTGTGAAAATCTGATGTTTTAGGTCATGTTTACGCAGAAATCTAGAAAATTTTGAAGGGTTCACAAAAAGTTAGGATTGTTAGGATTGAACTGATGGTCTCAAATTTATTAAGAAATTTAACAAATGTTAAATAACATTTGACAATGCACACCTGGTAATTGAAAAGCAATCCAGGTGACTACCTCATGAAGCTCATTAAAATAATGCCAACAGTGTGCAAGACTCGTCAACGTAAACAGTGGCTACTTTGAAAAATCAAAAATATTAAACATATTTAGTTTTTTAACACTTTTTTGCCTACCACATAATTCCATATGTGCCATGTGTTATTTCATTGTTTTGATTTCTTCAATATTGTTCTACAATGTAGAAAATAGTCAATATGAAGAAAAATCTATGAATGAGTAGGTGCTTATATTGACTATTTATATAGATTATAGATAGATAAAGAATGGGAGAGAGAGAGAGGGAGAGAGAGACCTGTTATGCTATATTCTTCTGAATACACACACTACAACTTCTCTTGCCAAAAGTACATCTGGATAGGTCAAGGTTTCTGTCTCTCTTTTTCTCTCCTTCTCTCCCTGAAGTGTGGGTTTGAGGAGAGCTTCATGATAGCTTGAAAGTCACGAACTTTGCTCACAGAGTGTGGGTGGCCTGAGGCCTTGACTTGACTCCTCTATGGCTGCCAAAACCCCCACACCCTCTGTGGGACGATCATACCTTGACCTGCACACACACATTTCCATTGACACACTGCAGACTGCTAAATATGCTAATATGCTGATGCTAAAGGTTATCTCTCCAACACAGTGTCATTAGGGAAACTGCTTTTGATTGTTTTGGTTTTTTTTTCTGCTCTGAATGAGCTCCTCTTGTTTGCACTTTTTTTTAAGAGATCTTTGCATTTTAGGCCAAACAGCTATTAAATGTTTCTGACTGCATATATGACTGAATAGACATGCATTCAGATGAATGACAACTGAAAGGAAAATGTTAGTTATGTTTATGGGGTAGTGTGTGTCTGCATGGTTTGGGTCCACTTTTCCCCTGAGAGGGAAGGGTTCAATGAATGAATGAATACAAAGAGGATTTTTTTGACTCACCTTTAGTCTATGTTGAAGCATATCCTGATCAGAGCGATTCCACGATGACAATGCCCCCATTTATAATGCAGATCAATGACTTGATACATATAAAACTGATGCAAGAATAAGAGCAGGCCCTCTTCCTGCCTTATATCCATAAATGTCTCCTCAGTAGCTCATGGGAAGTCAATCAAACACTTTGGAGCTACAATTGATAGGACCACCTAATGGTAATCACACATTCACATGATCATAAAGAAGGCCCAACAGAAGACATACTTCATGGGATGGTTCAGGAAATTCACCCTAACACAAATTCAACCTAACTGCCCTGATCATACAGTTTCAGTGCCATTCCAGAGTCCATAATAACATCGCTCACATTACTGAATTGTTTGGCTTTACCATTTCACTGGAGAAGGCGAAACACCAACGTGTCATTTAATCTGCAAAGTAGATCACTAGCTCTGACCACCATCCCTCACCAACTTTTATGTCAAAAGAGCAGCCTCTGAACCTTACACCCTGCTAACCCACTTTTCCAGCCACTTCTTCAGGAGTGAGATACTAGACCATAAATCTAAAAAAATCTAGACAAAAAGAATATCTTTCCTTAAGCTGTATTCCTGTTACAGATTGGACAAACTTCATTAACACAAACTAACTAAAATAACTAATTAAGCTAACTAAGGTGTGATCTCCATAATTTGTCTAGGCCACTTCACACTCACCAGCCAGCACATGCTTTCTCCAAGGCACATGAAGCTTGCGAAATGCATTATTTTGAATTGCTGCACATTCTGCATCACACTGCAGCATAACACACTCAGAGCAATGTGCTCTACACCCTCTTCCACAAACATAAGCATACAGACAACATGATTGCCTCCCACCCAGACAGCTTGGACACTTTTGGTCTCTTGGCTTTCCAGCCACAGATGACTGTGGCATCATTGGGATTTGAACACACAGTCTTAGCCCAGAGCAATTTGACCCTGAAAAGCACTTTAGTTGCTTTGGAAATATGTTTCTGGTGAAGTTAAAGCACACGCCACTGAAATATGGGACATTTGGTTTTTAAGTGATTAAGATTTTTTTTTATACAGAAGCACATATAAATTCTGTACATGTACTTCTGTCATATTATCAATAACAGTAAAGTCAGTTCCACTGGCAGTCACACATGCTTATGCCTCGATGTTTCATTGAATAAGTGGATTTTCTCCACATGTTCTCATTTTCTCAATCTTTATTTGTTTATAAAATTCTTTTCAATTCAATAAAATTTTATTTCTATTTATACTTTATTTGCATTGCCATTTAAAAAATTTGGAATCACTCAGAAAAATTCACATTTTCCATGAAAATACATCAAATAAGTTGCAAAATTAATAAGAAATATAGTTAAGACATTGACAAGGTTATAGATATAAATAATGATTTAACTTAAAATTACAATTTAGGTTTTAAAACTTTGCTTTCATCACAGAATCCTCAATTTGAAGCAATTGCAAACTTGCAGACCTTTGCCATTCTTTTGTTGAGGTTGACATTTGTTGTTTCGTTGAGGTAAGGCAATGTTTGTTGCATCAGTTTCACTCCATGCCTCCCAAAGCATCTCCCACAATTAATGACATTGCATTCAAATATATAGACTTTAACGTGGAGGTGAAGGTCAGGCACTGATGATGGATGAGAAGGCCTGTCTCTCAATCTCCGTTACAGTTCATCCCAACTCATCCAACCATGTCTTTATGGACCTTGATTTGTCATGCTGGAATTACCTTGAATAACTGGAATAATAAATAACCATCACTCCAAATAAACAGTTTGTTGCATGAATTAAATTATACCTCTGTTGAATAGTTTCCATGGTAGACTAACTGGAGGAAGAGGTACCACAGGAGCATTAGGAACACACTTTTTTGGTTGAAAATCTTGTATTTCTTCATCTGTGTCCTCAAATTCTTGTAGTCTAATGAAAAAAGAAAGGTATTTATACTTCTGAGAATAAATAATCCCTGATATGAAAACTAAATAGTGAATACCTGGTGGGGCTAATTGAAAATGGAAAGTGCATATGTATTTATGTAATACCGAACACTTTTTTGCCTCTTCCTTTTTTAACAGCTTCATCCTCTCCCTCACTTTGGAGATCAGTTGTGCAGGTCTTGGCCTGTTTGTTTTCTCCTGGCCTCCTGGTATTTAGCTGAAAAAAGGCAGAACATTCAAGTCAGACATAATTTCAAACAATGAATTTGCGAGATTAAGATGTGTAATATGCCCGCCTGCTTTCACAAGCTGTCGCGCTGCATAGCTTAACCAGTCAGGGCATGAATTTTCCTTTTTCTCAATAGCATTGTTTATTTTAGACATTGCAATTTGGTCATCAGGCCATCCCATTGCCATACTAGTGTTCTGGTACAATATTTACAGATTTGGAATCCGAAAACTCAACTACTATGTACATATAGTATTCCAGTTTGCATACCGCCCAAATCACTCAGTCGATGATGCCATATCGACAGCACTTCACCTAACCCTGGCTCACCTTGAAAATAAAAACAGTTATGTGTGCATGCTCTTCATCAATTTCAGCTCTGCTTTTAATACTGTTGTTCCACAGCAGTTGATAAAGAAACTGGGTCCACTAGGTATCAACACCTCAATGTGTAACTGGATATTAGACTTTCTCACAAACAGACCTCCAACAGTATGGGTTGGAAATAACATCTCTGAGACAACAACTGTAAACACCGGGGTTAATCAGGGCTGTGTTTTAAGCCCTTTGTTCTTCACCTTGATGACTCATGACTTCTGTGCCAAGTTCAACACGAACCACGAACTCATCAAGTTCGCAGACGACACAACAGTTGTGGGTCTCATCAGTAACGACGACGAGTCGGCCTACAGAGAAGAGGTGAACCAACTCGCTGTCTGGTGTTACATCAATAACCTGTTTCTTAATGTCAACAAGACGAAGGAGATCACTGTTGACTTCAGGAGGAAGCGCAATGCACATACTCCACTCACAATCCATGGCAACACTGTGGAGTCAGTGAGTAGCACCAAGTTCCTGGGAGTGAACATCACTGATGATTTGAATTGTATGGTCTGAATGACAAAGTTCACTTTGATTTTGACTTGACTTTGACATATCCTAATGATGGAAAAAAACAAAAACAAAGATGGGAGGGATCAAATACAGAACCCTGAAGTTACAATTCAACAAATTATTTACATTCAGGTTGGAAACCATGTAAAATAAAATATATATAGAAAATCAAATAAATGGTTATAAAAATTAACTACACAAATGGTGGTCACTAATGATTTTTTTACATACAATATATTAATGGAGATGCAACAAAAACATTCTAAAATGGAAATAATACACATTTTGTTGTAATATCTGCAATATTTACAATATATAATTCATCAGATAGACAGGAAATATTGTACACATGGACCATTTCAGAGTTGAATGGGTATTTGAAAAATTATTTCCTATTAAATTTCTTTTTTTTATTTATTTATTTAAATTAAATGTATTTAAATTTTTTTCTTTTTTTTTTAGATTTCCCTAGAAATTGAAAACCATGTGCAAGCATTTCAATATCAACTGCAAAATTACTAAAAATAAAACCCTCCTTATTAGAAGTAGGTTTAGATGTACCACAGAACAAACCAATTACAAATGGGGTATGCCCTTTGAGGTTGAGCATTGTTTTTAGGCCAGAACTGAATGGATGAACTTTTAAATGTGGTAAACCATCTACATTAATTTGCATTTGTAAACACATTCCATTTTGTATGGAATACCTGCATTTTGTGAGGGATCCTTTAATGGCATTAAGGATGCCAAAGTGAAAGTAATGTCCTCCTGCCTTTACTTGTAAGTTTAAAAAGATACAGCTCTGTAAATCAGATATCAGATCTGTAACATGATTAGCTATAAAAGGGATGTCTTAGAGAGGCAGAGTCTCTCAGAAGTAAAGATGGGCAGAGGCTCTCCAATCTGTGTAAGAGTGCAAAAAAAGATTGTGGAATATTTTAAAACAATGTTCCTCAGCATCAAATTGCAAAGGCATTACAAATATCATCATCTACAGTGTATAATATCATCAAAAGATTCAGAGAAACTGGAGACCTTTATTGAATGCCCGTGGTCTTTGGGCCCTCAGACGACACTGCGTCAGTCATCAGCATGATTGTGTCTTTGACATTACTCAATGGGCCCAGAAATACATCCAGAAACCACTGTTGGTAAACGCAATCCACTGTTCCATCTGCAGATGGCAACTAATGCTATATCATGCAAAAAGAAAGCCATATTTGAACATGGCCCAGAAGCACCGTTGTGTCCTGTGGGCCAAGACTTATTTGAAATGGACTGTTTCAAAGTGGAAAAGTGTTTTTTGTCATGACATTTTTTACATTTTTGTTCGTAATCATGGACAACGTGTCCTCCGGGCTAAAGAGGAGGGAGACCTTCCAGCGTGTAATGAGCGTTCAGTTCTGAAGCCAGCATCTTTGATGGTATGGGGGTGCATAAGTGCATATGGTATGGTCAGCTTCCATGTTTTGGAAGGAACTATGAATGCTGAAAGGTATATAAAGATTTTAGACCAACATATACTCCCCTCCTGATGATGTCCATTTCAGGGAAGGCCTTGTGTATTTCAGCAGGACAATGCAAAACCACATACTGCAGCCATTACAACAGCATGGCTTCGTCGGAGAAGAGTCCGGGTGCTAAATTGGCCTGCCTGAGGTCCAGAGCTTTCACCTATAGAGAACATTTGGCGCATCATTAAATGGAAAATACGTCAAAGACAACCACGAATTCGTCAGGCAAGAATGGGGCCAAATTCCAACACCAAAACTCCAGAAACTCATAACCTCGATCCCCAGACGTCTTAAAACTGTTTTGAAAAGAAGAGAAGATGCTACACCATGGTAAATATGCCCCTGTCCCAACTATTTTGAGACCTGTAGCAAACATCAAATTTGAAATGAGCTCATTTTGTGCATAAAATTGTAAAATGTCTCAGTTTAAACATTTGTTATGTTATATATGTTCTGTTGTGAATAAAATATTGGCTCATGTGATTGGAAAGTCTTTTAGTTTTCATTTTGTTCAAATTTAAAGAACGTCCCTACTTTTCTGGAATTCGGGTTGTAGAAAGAATGAATGAATGGATGTGTTTATCTCAGGTTGTGTTGCCAGAACTTCGCTGTACCAAATTAGTCCTTCATTTGATATAGCCCAAAGTGATTTCTGGGTTTTTAATTAAAGACTTCAATATTTTCAATTATGTGTAAGCTTGTAGTGTGTAAGCATGAGGCGGGGCTACACATGGGCCATGGGCATATGTGTAGTCCTGTCCCTAACCATAACCATGTGTACTCTCGCCTCATTCCCCAGGCTGTAGCTGGGTGTACTTAGTAAATGATGCTGACCAAGTAGCGAACGAATGTATGGTAGAAAGTCACTTCAGTGGGGAGTTATGAGAAACTCAGCCATTTACTGTGGTAAGTTTAGAGAAGTTAGTTAATGTTAAAATGTTGGACCGACATGACCTGTCTTTTATCTGAATTTCAGTCAGCTTTTGTTAGTTGAAGTGTCATATTTCGACTGCGTTTAATAGATATTAGATAAGGGTTCACTAACCCTTAGCCTGCCATGTTCTGAAGCTCGCTAGTTGACATTACCGGTCAGTAGAGTGACTCAAATCAATTCTAACAGAAAAATTATTTCTTATTTTTTATAAAATTTTTCTCCTGATTTTGTTATATATAGAGATATATTTGAGATATATTCGTAACGTAGATTTCAAACCATCGTCGCGTGTCTTTTTACATAAGCTGTTCATTCTGTAGGATAATGTTAACCTGACTGTTATTAATGAATGAATGAACAAACTAAATTTTGTGTATTTACGATAGATGTTGGTACGATTTTGTATTAGTATAAAAATAGTCAGTATAAATTGTAAAATATAATATAGTGTAATAGTGTGCCATCGGTGTGGGTAGTGTTAATGATGTCAGGTTAACATTAGTTGGAGCAGTAAAGTTATCCTTTAGAATTGTTCCACATGCAACTATCATAGAGCATGATAATATTAGCCAACTTTAACTGTAACTATGTTTTAACTGTAAAATGTAACAAACTATCTAAGATTATAATAATCTAAGTATTAAAACTAACTTATTTAAAACTTTCTAAACTATTAATTTATCTGAATATAAAACTTAGCAAGCTAACGCTATCTAATGATATAAGCAATGAAATAACTACATAAATCTAAAAACAATTATCCAAAAAACTACCTAATCTATCTAAAAAACTACTTAAATCTAAAAATCTAAAGAATGAAAATATGATTACAGCACTCTGATTTCTCCATGACACATCTTGATGTGTCCACCACCAACGTCCTCACAGATTGTCAGGTATCCTAGCAACGGCTGATATAATGGCGCTTGAGACTGTTCGATGTGGAATTTCCTGCCCTTGGTGGGAGCTAGATGGAGATTTGTTCTTTGTATAAAATTCTTGTTTACAGCCTTAATGATGAAACGCTGTCAGCTCTTTTTAAGCAAGAACGATTCCCTGTATCACCTCGCATAGAAAGGACATTCAGAACCGAATTTTACTGCATTATTACCTGCAGTGTGCTGTTATTTTGACTTGTCAGGTGAATAGGCTACATCAAAGTATGCGGTTTGGGAAGTGCTGGGATTGATACAGTGGAGGTGAGGAAATCTGATCTTAGTGAAGTAACACAATAGGTGCTAGATGGTTCCTGTTTACTGCAGGAGAAAAAAGGACAGCATGGAACAATGGTTAAGAAAAAACAGTCAATATGAAAAATCTATTGCTGTCTTATAGCCTATAGTCTATTTTAATAATCAATAGTCTTAAAATCTATTGCTGACACACAGCACTGTATACCTTGACACTGTGGAGCTAAATCAAGACTTTAGGTTATGCATTAAAAAATTGTCATTGATTTAAAAACGTAAACTAAAAAATAGAACATTGGCATTGAAACATGTCATTGAAAAATTTACATTGGGCACTGAAGAGTTCCTCTGAATGAAAGGACTTTCATTAAAATAATCCAAGCTTCCTATAAATAACAAATATTATAAAATTGTTCCTTTCTATTTTTCAGTTTAGTTTTTTTTATTGATGGCAATTTCTTTTTCCAATGCCAAACATAAAATCTCTGACTTAGCTTCATATGAGACTAGTTATTGACATGCAGTGTTATTTTATACAACATGGTAGGCTATCACAGCTAACTTTAGCTACCATTTCATTCTTGACAATATATTAGGACTCCATATTGGCATCAATACTAATAGAAACTGTAAGCTTATGTAGAGGAAAGCATGCATCACAGAATGATGCATCATGAATGAATTTAGATATATGTAGACTACTTACAGGTGACATGGATGCATCTCTTGGGCAGAGTCCAAACTAGCAGCTTCTGAGCTGTCATTTTTGGTGTAGAACAGTGGAATCAAATCAAATCACTTTATTGTCACATCACATTACTGGTACATTGGTACAGTACATATGTGTGAAATTCTTGTGTG